>NNCF01126202.1:72669-93463 GCA_002313205.1 Laupala kohalensis
AAAAAAAAGTATCATTATTTCCTGATTAAAATATATTTCGCTTCGGTGAACAAAACAACTCTTTAAGCACAAAATAACACATTTCATTATTTCACTCATCAATTTCAGATACACATGACTAGGGAAGTAATTCTTTTAAAAAATCCAAGATTTCTACACATCATTATGAATTGGATTTAGGAAAAAATATTCTTAAAAATTTGCAGTGATGTTCGGTGACGTCTGTATGAAAGTATTAATGTACATATGTATGTGTGAATTATTTGGTACCAAGACAACTAACCAACAAAACAGAATAAAGCGAGATAATTGAATTCGGTTTCATTTGAAATAGAGCCCTCCTTCTGAAGAGCTTCTTTCACAAATATTTCCTTCCGGTACGACACTTCCGGTTTCTACAACTTCACACAGTTTGAAAAAATTCACATAATCACGTTTATTGTACATTAAATTCTGTCCTCAGATTTCCCTCATACATATCCGTACGTCTCAGTGAATCGAAATATATTGAGGTACTATAAACGTTGCCGACGTAATTTGAACAATTAGTGTTTGAACATCCACTTATTATCAGCCAATTTTCAGTACACTTCCTCGCATATATTTACTCACTGAAATGACCGACATTGTCTGGAATTTAAAAATAAACTCCACAAAATCATTACTGGACATTCAAAATTTTCAAATAATGAACAACTAAAACAAAAAAAAGAACAAATATTTTTTGTATTGTTAAACGAACCTACAATAAAATACATGAACGGCAAAAATGGTTCTGAGATTTGATAAATTTTACCCCACAGCGGGTATTAACACACGTGTCAACAGGTCTCGATTTTTTGGGGTCATTTTGCCCGGAGTAGTCAGTGGTTATTATAAAACACTCTAAATTCATATGTTGGTTTCCATACTTCTGGACTTTCGTGTTAACAAATTATATAGCACGAAGAAAACCTAGGAAAATACAGAACTTTCATTATTTTATATTGATATGTACGTAATTACGAATTATTTTAAAATCCAGATTGAAGGCATACACATTTTACATAGAACGCTAATAATCAAAGCCCATAGTTAAGATACCTGAATTCTTTAGTTCTCACTTCACTTCTTGGTTTTGTAGTTGAAAACCATGTTCCTCACAACCATTACTTAATTTTGCTTCTACGATTAGGTCACGTAGATTATTCGTCCAGTGGATAGCGCCTCAGGTAACGCAATTAAATTCTGGTGGACACGTTAATAATCTTCATAGATAAGTCATACGAGTTAAGACTCACATCCACTTACTAAAAGCCAATTTTAATTGTTTTCCTGCCTTGTTATTCATAAATATTAACAACACTTTGCATTTTAGTAGCAATAATTATTAAGAGGAGTCCTTAGAAATAATTATGTCGATTATTTATTTTGATTCCCGTACCACAGAGAAATAAAATAATTCACTATTTACCGGTGCTAATGAGAGAGCCAGACTGTTCCGCTGAGCGCGGTGTTTGTGGCACCCGTGTGTATTTCCGTCGTGTTCTCTCTCCTGCGCAGGTTGTCAGTGAACTTCGAGTCGTACATTTGGGAAGTGATTCTGGAAACAGAGTCCCTTCGACGGATGCGCCTGTCGACTCCTGACGAAGCGCAGATCATCGTCTTCTGCAAAGACAAGCTGTTGAACCTCGTGGAGAACGTTCGCGAACTGGTGCGTCGGAACGACCATTTCAGGTAGGATTCATCCTTCAAATGGAGTAATTTCTGAGACGAATATGATTTTAAAATATTCCCTTGAGCAGAGTCATGCGGCACTGACAAGTCATGAAACTTTACTCGGGGAAAGTGAGACCTAAGAGAAAAATATGAAGGAGAACGAACTGTGCAAATTAATAATAGTAAATTAGTTTATTTGCCGCAATATGTTCTTAGGTGGTTTGTAACTGCTATCTTGACAATAAAATATTCATTAACTCGTTGATTTATTTATCGCCAGTCTGTCTTGATCTTAGTACAGGTCTCGTACACAGGGTAGCCAACGTTTTAGTTCACCACGGATCGTAAGGGGATTGAAAAATGTACTTCACGTTATGTTGGCAGTACTTTCGTATTTTTAAACTTAAATCTATCGCCAACATCGGCAATCAATTCAATTCACTTGCTCTTGTGGCTCTATTCTGCTCTTTCTGTGTCGAGCATTTGGGAAGAATATTACTTTGAGTCGTAGTTTGTTGAGTTGTTAACTTGTATTGTTTACAGCATATAATCGCTTTTGAGACTAATATTAGTATCAATTCGAATATTACTTAAATTCGCAGAACTTGACAATTCGTGTTAGGCAACAAAATTTATTTTTGGTAAGTTATACGACTTTGAGTATAGGGTGAAACTAGTCCTTATAGTCGGAATAAAACAGGAATAGCATATTACGGAGGAGTTGTGTGTAGTGGGATCAAGAGAGGCTCGTCGCCACTAGCCTTTGTCACACCCCATCCGCATTGCCAGCGACACGGAGGCAACGCGAAAGACAATACCGGAGCTGGCTACAACGGCATCCCACCACTCTGCAACCTCATTTCTCCTTCAATAGTATTCGAATTCAATACCACGTGAACTCTATTCGAACTACATTAATTTGAACTATAATTCAATTCCCGACGGGACAGACTATTTGTTAGCTTTTCACTTCAATGTCCCACGTCATATAGTTGTGATTGCTGAAAAGCCATCACTCCTTATATCCACCTCCAACTCTTCCTGGTAACTCTTACTATTACTAACTACTCCTATTAACACCTCCACGTGGACCAAATTGGTGGTAAACCCAGCTACTACTAATAGTCCCACCACCGCCTCCTATCACCGATATAGATACGCTTCAATAGCACTCTACATTTCCCATTTACAAATACTACAATGAAAAAAACACCGAGTCTAGAACAAATGTTGAAGATATCGACCCGATTTTTACCTACACCGATATTCTTCGGTGTCCGGACGCTCCGAGATCTACCAGACGGTCCACCTCTTTTTATTTTTAAGCAGAAGCGGTCTGTCGGAAATATCATGCCCTCGAGTTGAAGTAAATTTTACATCACATTCATCAACCGTTTGGGGTAATACTTTGTGTTTGTAAATCTATGTTGTCAGAATTAATATTTGGGGTGCAAATCCTGTGAGAGAAAATCGAAAATTATCTTCGGAATTACCCCGTCATACAGTACAATCTGAAAACATTTTACTACAGTACTTAATGTGAAACATACTTAAAATCTTACTATTAATAGCTCTTACTATTACTAACTACTCCTACCAACACCTCCACGTGGGTCAAGTTGTTAGTAAACCCAGTTAACAGGGGACTTTATCGTCACACAGGCTCAACATCCCTCTGCTGTTTGTGCCTCTGCTGCGTTCGGAGTTGCTGCGTTTGGATGAGGCATTCCTCCCCGCCATGTCAGAACTCACGTGGACGTCCATCGAAGTGCCTCACTTCGTCAGTCGCATCTCATTTATCCTGGATGATCTGGATGCTTTCGTTAAGGAGGTACGAGTCACTTGAGAGATTCTGCATAACGTATGACACTAGCCACGAAATGTACTAATGAAGAGATTTTCCCTATCGTACCATTCGATTCAAATTATACAGAAAATTGCTGTAACAAAAATTTTACACTGACAAGTTTTTCAATTTCCATATGAAAAGGGCTTAATTTTAACATAAATGTATGCAATGTATGGCGGGGTGTAGGGCCCGTGAGTCTTATAGAAGCCATAAAATGTGCCGTGGGATGTGCCTACTATACCCTAGTATTCACTCTCAACGAACTGGAGCAGAAAATGAAAATATACATATTACAGGGTTACGATTATTTAGCAGGTAACTAATATCAGTAGAGGCAAAGAAAATGACAAGGCGTATAAAATAAAATAAAAATACTGTCCTGACTATTTTTAAAATTCTAATTCTTAGCCATTGCCATACTTACGTGACTCTTTCGTTCATTGAGCACCGTTGGGAACCACGGAAAACCAACGGTTAAGGGCAAGCGCGCTATGCACGAAAAGGCAAAGCAGGATGCTAACTAGAAATTTCTAACAGAATAAGAAAATTTGTTAACAACTCTACAAAACTTGTTAATGACTACAAAGTACTTCCACACATGTAAAATGAACTGAGTTCTCCAGCACGTTCTTACACGCCATACAGGACAAACAGGTTAGAACTCTGACGTACCCTCTCAGATGTCAGTAAAACCTCAAATTCAGCCCACCGTAAACGTCTCAGTTGCGTACAACTGCCATCATACGTAAATAGTGGCGTCCAAATGAACTTAGCCAAAAGCGTTAGTGTACCACTAACTTCTAAGTATGCGCAGAAGCAACTCGCATGGCGTTAGCTCGCAGGTACACTTCACAAAAAAAAAAACTTCTGCCAAGTTAAATTGATCATTGAAGTGCAGTAGCTCATATGCGACATTTTAAATTTCTCAAAAAGTAGCCTGGACATATTTAAATTTTTGGTGACCCCGGGACATTAAAAAAACTTCAATATCAATGGACAGATTAAATAATCCTGGATGTATCATACAACTGGAATGGACGAGGAAACCATTACGTCTAGTCAAGAATATTCCATTAATGCTCAATGAGTTGAAACCGGTTAGCGTAACCGAAAACTACCGACAAGGAAGGAACTGAAGTCTTCTATGTCTATTTACAAAATGTTTTATTAATTCTATGAGATATAAACAACTCTAGTAAAAATGGCCATATGGGTGGCCATGTGTTATCACTAAAGGGCCATTTCTTGCCACTTAAAATGAATGGCCATCTTATCGCCCTGCCATTGGTGGACACTTTAAAATGATTGACCGATTGGCGTTAATAAATAGCACTCAGTGGTTAACTCAATGGACGTTTTCACTAGAGAAGTCTTCCTTGTTCAGGAATATTCATCGTAAGTTTTGATGCATCACTAATTAATATTTTCACTTCCCAGTTGAGGGATATCAAGGAGGCGCGCGTGGAACAGTCGTTCAAGGACATCGCGTCGACGCCCCTCATGAAGTTTCCAGAAGGAGCAGTCACTGGACCGGATCTCGTGAAACTCAACGCCACCTTCATGCAACTGGTGCGTACTCGTTTTTGCTTTATTTGTGTATGAAAACAGTTTAGCTAACGATTCACGAAATCTTGGAAGAGCGAACATCTTAAACCTAAGTACTGCATTGACCTTACCCGAATCTCGACTTGAGGTGGAGCCAGCACTCAAATCACAGAGATATAAAATTGTTTTCTTTATCATAATTCTGATTATTATAAAACACAATATAAATAATAACGAAGAAAAAACAAAATTTAATTTGTTTCTATCAGCTAATAATATAGTACAAGCAATATTCAGATACTCGCTCGACTCGTTTGAAATGCAGAAGAGCGTGTAAAAAAATCGCGGCCGACCACGACGATTTAGTGATTTAAGCACCTCACCTCAGAAAAAGTGAGATATCTTTCTCAGATACCTACAGATAAATTTGTGTTAAAAATACTACGAAAAATTCACTACAAATCAAAGGTATCTTCCATCACCTTCGTGATTTAAAAATTGGAGATTTTTCGGAAATAAGTGTTTTCTCCATCAGATTCAATGTATCTTTTTATAATTACAATTATTTTATATAGGTATATTTAATTAGGTATATTTTGCTAGTTGAAATCGCAATAAGTGTTTCTTTATGATGCCGAGTTAAGATATTTTTGTGATTTAACTCTTCCTACTCTAGTACTTCTTTAATGTTTGTATAAATGTCAGTTGGCATATCCTATCCTTTCAAAAAGGCTTAAATTAGGTGTCTGTCATTTATCTCGGTAACGGATTCCATGTTATCCAACACAGTTTTTGGTCAATGTGAAGTAAAAGGTTTACATTTCTGTATACTTTAACACTTAAGAGCATTGGAGATTCCATTTTGCTTTTGAGTGACGCCATCTTCCTCGTTGACGTAGGCTGGGCTCGAACTCGAGATGCGCTCCAACGCTGCCGAGCGGTCAGTGCTGGAGCTAATCAACAAAATGGTGGCTCGTATCCCGATAATGGATATCTCTGATGATGACCCCATCAAATTCAATTGGTTGGACCGATCACAGATGGGCAAAAGCACATCTCAAACAAAGCTCAGTGGCATTTCACCCAACGCTGGTAACTCAGATTTTTCAAAAGAGAAAACTTAACTCAATCGTTTTTCTCTTGTTCATTTAATTATTATCTTTATATCCTGAACAATAATTTCAGAATTCTTTTAATTAAAAGTGTACATCAACCTTAATCTGAAATAGTATTTTTTATTTTTGCCAAAAGGCATTTAAAGTGCGTATGATTACCCAGAGGACAATACGTAACTCACCGGAATCAAATAAAGAAAGTATCCCATTTATTCCAATCAAAGTACCCCAAAGAAGACCGGAGAAAATCTCGGGGATGCCTGGGGATGTGATGCCTATCACCCTGCAAAAATTAATTCAAAATTATAACCTTATTAATAAGATCAGATCGAAAAAAATATTTAGTACTACGTGTGAAGAAAACGATTGAGACAAAGTATTTTCCAGCAATTCTTTAATTATTACCAACTTGATCGTTGCCTCTTCCTTTGTATAGCTTTCAAAGACAACGAACAGTTCTTACCCTTTGAGCTGGAGACGACTCATCACGACTGCATGGAACTCTTCTGCTTCTTCGATACGAAGAATGTTGAAGCTCTGGTGAAGGCGACAAGGAAGACATTCGACGAATTGAAACAACGGGTCTTCACATCAACGTAAGGAGCTCATTATAAAGAAATCATCACAATAAAACCACAAACATCTCATTTTGTTATACAGTATTAAGTTATTAATATACCCATAAGGTATTAAACATTAGCTCAGCGTGGAGCTCATGATTCAAAGATATGTAGTGCTGTTGTGTTGTCACTCGATGTCAGGCCTGCACTCTTGTGCTCTTCCTGATAATTACACACAGATGTAGTTATGTTCACTGCTTCTCTTCTTTCTTCTTCAGTCGTCTCAGGTCCGCCGGTGTTCGGCGACTTAGAGGCGCTGGGGTGTTAGGGATTGATGAAGACGACACATGATCATGGGGTTCGGTCAGGATGGGTAGTCTGGAGAGCTATTGCTGTAGGCTTGTGTTTCAGCTGGGTAAGGGTACGTTAAGGATATCAGACGGAAAGAGCGACGAGTAACTGTCCGTGTGAGATGAGTAGAGTAGGGTGTGAACAAAATCTACGTGAGGTTGGCTTGGAGGCGACGAGAATGGATTTGCGGGCGTGAGTGTATATGGTTTCTGTTATTGCGGGGAGTTTGGTCTGCTGACGAACGTTGGTGTTTGGCGTAAGTATCGGTGGTTTAACGGAATGTATTAAAATCTGGTTCACTAGGGCGAGGAGCTGTTTGTGATAGGTGGGGGAGATGGTTTCCCAGATGCCACAGGCGTAAAGTGCTAAGCTTCTCGAATGCAGGTCTTGTAGAGCCTAAGCTTAATGAGCAGCTTGAATCTTTTATTTGCCAGAATAGACTTCAGTCTGCAGTAGCGTTGAATCATCTAACTCTTCAGTTCTTTCGTGTGGCTCACCCAGTTGGGTCGGCGATCAATAGTATCATATCATTAGTCAAATATATATATATATATATATATANTTTATAATAATTGTATTGAAACCTTAAAGATAGAGCTTTCAGATATCAATCGTAGATGGCAGCACTGTTCACGTAAAATGTTCAAAAATCGACTAAATAAAATAGAAGGAAACATACGTACATTAAACGTAACGGGTCACATCAATAAATAATAGAGTTTTTTGTTCGTAAATTGCTTTTTCCAACTAAACTAGTCGTGTTTCTTTAATTTTTAGTTTTGCTGTGTTTCGAAACATTATGCTCCAAATGGAACCCTGAAGCGGATCGATAAAATAAATTTTAAAACAAGTTAACAATAAATTGTAATAGAATCAAAACCTAAAACAAGTTGTTTTGTTCCTTTATTTTTTAATTTTTTAACTATAAAATTTCAAGATTTTAAAGCAAAGAAAGGTGAAAAAATATTATCCTTTTTAATGTAAGAAGCAGACTCCGGAACTCGTCATTCGAGTGCCATTTATAATTAGAAACTTTTTTCTAATTAGAGCTTTTAGCTTTTTACATTAAAGTGAATATCACATCTCTACATTTAAAACAATTATAAAAAATTGTAGAGATCGTGTTTATTTCTTATTTGTGTAATAATTGTAGATTTTGTATTAATTTTACTGTTTGGGGATTCTCTCGCAGCTTAACGAGTGGTTGAGTAGTTCGTCATCGTAATCCAGGCTTCCCTGTTTCGTTCTCTCCGTATTGAAAGAGAGAGTTTCCATTTATAACATTAGTGGATATTTCATGAGTACTAGATTTCTAGTAAATGTTTACTCTAGAATCAGTGATCAACTGACCAAAAGGACAATTCTGAGGATCGTTTCATGATCGAACGAAAAACACATTTTTCTTGAAAATCCCTTTCCCCTAATTTCTTATTTAATGATCAATTGAGAACTAAAAGCATTCACTTATCCCATGCCGACTGGGTTAGCAATGTTGCAATGGTAGAGTCACGATATTTAGGACAGAAAACGACGAGACACTGTATAAATGAGCATAGTTTGACAATCCTAGGTACGTAGTCATTGTGTTCTCGCTATTCATGAATGATGATTCTGATTTTCTAAATAATCCGGTGGTTACTAATTTAACTGTATCCCAATTTTATTTATTATTTTAGAAGACAGAGCTTTTGTCCCGATGGTATATTTTCGTGACACCGGATATCTCGCTAAACGGAAAAATACTGCTAGAAACGGGATGTGCTTATGTTATTACTGTGGCAAATACAAAACGGATTATGTTGGAACAGAGTGCTGGATGCATCAGAACAACCGCTGTACTGCACGAATATGTACCTCAAAGTGCCGGACATCGTTATCTCCCCTAGTTTAGAGGACTTGCAACGCAGCTTTAACAAGCTGGTGAGTGCCATCACATAACTAATATTACATATTAATTATGTTATGTTGAATGAAAATGGGAGACGGGACCGAGATTCGAACTCGGGATGATGAGGTTAGCGCGCTCATGCGCTACCGACTGCGCCATCCCGTTCGCCTCCCGGGCCCGTCATCCATCCTCATTCAACTTTGCGAGACCCAAAGACCTCTGAGGTGGTTTCGTAGAGACTACGCTTCTCATATGAGGCGACTCCCTTAGGAAGTACTTTGTTTTGGGTAGTATTTTCCAATTCTGGTTCACAAACACATAGAAATCTCTTCGATTGCGGTGAACCTCACCGCCAGGTAACAGATTAATTATGTTATGTTGGGTCAAAATATTTTTATAAAGAGAATGGCAGATTTTTTTTTTGTTAGCGGTATATATTTACGTCTCTATTTCCAGTGTATTTACATTTCAAATTATGGTAATGATGTGCGGGGTGTCTTTTCATTTTACTTTTCAGCTACGGGCCACTCATAAATTACCTAACACATCCTGAGGGGAATTTTGTTGTATCTTTATACAGCATATAGAGGGTTAACCGTGTCACGTTAGGTAAAATTTATACGGTTTCTTTTATCGGGTACTTCAAAGACAGTTAATGAACTCAACCCCTCCGAAGGTGCAGAAAGTGTAAACTTAAAAGTGTTATGTACTTACTAGTTCATTTAGCACGGCGTTGTCCGGGGTTGTTGCACAACATTATAAATTCATATGTTAGCATCCATGTTTCTCTCTTTGGGAATATTACATGTTCTCTTTTTGTTAACTTGAAAAATTAAATACCACGAAGAAAAGCTATAAAAATTCACTTTTCAGTATAGTACCAAATAATTCCCAATTCTTTAAGTACATCTTACACATAGTTAGTGCTAAATAAACGCAGAGTTAAGACCTCGAAATTGTTTGGTTTTCATTTCAGTTTTAGGTTGTGAACTTGAAAACAATGTCCTTCGCAGCCTTTATGTAATTTTGCTTCAACGATTCGGCCACGTATATTATGCGTTCAGAGCCCCACGTAACGCATTTGAACTCTGGCGGACACATTAGTAAGCTTCGTAATAATGCGAGTGAAGATTCACATCTTCTGATAAGCAACTAATATAAATTGTTTTTCTGCTCGAGTAATTCATCAATATTAACTATACTCAAGCATTTTAGTTGCATTAATCGCTAAGAAGAGTCCTTTGGAATCTCAGATAATTTCATGGATCACTTTTTCTGATCTCCATGCCACAGACACTCCATAGTAATCACTTCTATTAATATAGGTGTAAGGAGAGGATAGACGGGATTCGTTACGGAACGGGAAAGGGATGTTTCAAAATATTATTTTTTGTAACGTCATACGCGGACGACCCTTAAAAAGTACCTTAAATGGCCGATGGGCGACCATCTATTATCGCTAAACTGTCATTGATGGCCACTTAAACTGAATGGCCGTTTGGGACTTAAACTGAATGGCCATTTTTACTAGAGTTACAATTAATCCCTTTCCCTGGATAATGAGATTAGATTTTGTAAGTACAATAGTGAACACGATGTGTAGGTGAACATGTCGCTGAGCCAACATCAACACGTGATTCAATGGGGACAACGCTTCCGACCAGTGCAGGCGAGGGATCGCGCTCTGGCTAAAGCCGTGTCTCGAGCTCTCACCTTCCGAAAACCCTACACGGACGAATGGGCACATACACGCATCTCATACGTCACTCTGGACGATCTCATGCTGGCCGCTGAAGGTACGTTGCTTGCTCACATTCCAACTAGGTAGAACCAAATATATTATTTTATCATTATACGGAGTATTGTTTGTCATTTAATTTATCATAACGCCTCTATAGTAGCTCAGGCCTAGCATGCTTGCTTGCCACTTAGTTACTCCGGCTTCAATTCCCGACGGAACCAGAAAAATTTGTAGCTTTCAACTTCAATGTCCCAGTTTATATAGTTGTGACTATTGAAAAGCGAATCCTCGTCCACCTATCCACCTCATACTATTCCTCGTATCAATAATACTTAACTATTACCAACTACACCATAACACCTCTAACCTTCTTACAATAGCCCCTACCACTCACCTCCTACCTCCTATCGCCCCATGTAGATAAGCTTCAATATCACACTACATTTCCCATTTACACATACAATGAAAGAAAAAAAACTGAGCCTTGAGCAAATTTTAAAGATACGAAACCTGCTGCGATATTCTCTGGTGTCGGAACGCTCCGAGGTCTACCAAGCAATTTCCGTTTTACCGCCGAACCGATACAGAAATTGCATACCCTCTATTATAGGACTTTCTTGACAACAACGTGGTAATGGGAATAAAATTCACACGGTTTTCTTGTTCGGAATTCTTCCGTGTCGATCCACACTGGAATGATAGATAAAACCAGAATCACCGGTTTTGAAATGTCTCTAAGACAAACGAAACATGTTCACCACTCCACACCACGGTGGCAAATAAATTTTAAAATGTATTTAAGGATCGGGTGAAAGCAAACTACTCACAGGTCTCACTGCGTAAACCACAGTAGACGTCTTCTTTTCGTGTGTTACTAAATCACTTTTCAATCTAAATATTTTTCTTATATAATTCTTAAGCTCTTAGATTACATAAATGCCATGGATTTATTTTTCAAAAATAAAATGAAACTAAATTAGCTCGTGGTTATGATTCTTTTATATTCTAACCACCATGAGGGATTGTCAAACACCTTATACTTTCCCATATAATACCAAAGTTCCACAACATTATTCTGGGACAATAGATGCACTCTTCCAAACCACACGTCACGCATCTGCAACGCTCTAATTTTGATTGATTGTATCAGGAAAAAAATGACTTTATTGTGGTGTGGACGACTATTGTAATATTGTACCCGAACATTGTAGAGAATTGTTGGTTAGTTATGGGAGATAATACTGTTTTTAACAAACCCTGACAATGTTTAGAATAAACCCGAAACATAAGTGAGTTAATAATAATGTAATAAATTTACTGTCAAAAAGCAGTTGCTTGCAAAGGTACTTTTCGTATTAACACTAGTAATGGCCGCACTCTCATCTACAATACTCAAACTAGGTATAGATTCTTCAATATACCCTGCAATATACTCATATTTCTTATTGCAAGCTGTTTTAAATTATATTATAGTCTATGAATAAAAAAGAGGACTTTTTTTTCTTTTCGCGGACAGAGGACAGACACAAAAAATTGAGGACTTCTCAGCGAAAAAAAGGAAGTCTGGTCATCCTAGACAGAAAGACTAAGAGGAGAACATTATTGACATCTACCTTTACAAATAAGTAAATAAAATTGTCAAATAAGCAGTCACAAACTGCGTACGACCATGGGGACTAATTTGCTCACGGGAAACAAGCAAGGGAGCATCCCACCCATCCCATCCAAGGGCCGTAAGACAGAGGTGGATTTTAACATTTCAGCACACTCCTTATATGAGAATGAAATTGTTAGCTACGTTTTATGATATCAAGACAATACCAATAAATTGGCGGAGTCAACAGTTAATTTAGTTGGTTTTTTTCACTCCTGACCCAATCATGGCATATTCTTAGCATTCCTCGTTCCACCGGATGAGCGTTGTCAAGAGGATTGTTTGATTGATCTATTGTTGTAGGTTCTGATCTCCCTGAACCTCTGCCTCCACCTGGTGAAATTCGATTCGTGATTGACGCCAGTGAAGGACAACACGATCGCAACAGACAGAGTCTCGCCGAGGCTTTCCTAGCAGATCCTCCATCGTCCAGACTAGATCCTGCATCTGACAAGGGAGAGGACGATCCCTCTCGGCTACGCGGTGGAGCGCCTCCAGGGTCGGTGAGTGACTCCTTTACATGCGGCAGCCCTTGGTGTAGTGGCACTCGCCTTTTAACCTTCAAAGCAAGGGTACTTCCATTTCCCCTGTCTTTCATTCACCCCTCATCTCATTCCCCTGCGTTGCCACAATTCGGACCACCGCTCTGCCACTAGGTGACAGCACTGTCGCGTAAATACCGATGCAGTCTGGTCTTAGACAGCTCTCCAGCGTCCACCAGTTAGAAAAGGTGAAGCTCGATCTTCCGAAGTGTATTGATGGAAATTTTTTGAAAAGTGAAGCGATTTTAACTCTCTTGGACGTATTCCTTATCTTGAACGAACACACCTGCCCTATGACAGGGGGATGAGCGGTGTCATAAGTTGGGATATTAGATCTCGAAATTCTCCGAAATGATTACGAAGTATATTCATGTTCTCAGTCAAATGTTTATTTATCTTTCATTCACTTCTTTACAAATTTCGCACATTTGGATTTCTGGGAAACGAAAACATACGTTCACCTCGACTTTCACATACAGGAACTGAGCAACGCCTCATTATTTCGAGCTACGGAAACGAAGAAGGCACTAACAGCACCAACGAACGGCCCAACAGCTCTAGCTTTACTTCCCAACTGAGACGAAAGAGAGAGAGCGCTCTAAGACCGGTTTGCCCGGTCGGTCTAGTCTTTCGCCATGAGATGACAGCCACTGTGCCCGACGACGGTCCGAATTGCTACATAGAACCATTGATAGAACGAGGCGATACAACACTGACTTGGGTATATTCTCCTCGTGAATATGCCCAACGAATACTTTCAGGCAGCACATTACATTACGCAACTCTGGACCATATAAACAATCGAAGAAAAAACTTTCTGCTACATTAATTCTCGGGAAAGACAAAAATTATGAAAAATTTAATGAACGTAAAATTTTATGTCTAACAAAATGGCAAAAATATAGGTGTACATCTGAATTTTCTGCTTTATAATATTTTCTTTGTGTTTTTGTATGTTTGTAAAAGCCATAACTTTCATACGTGACCTTGAATGATCTTGAATAAAATTCATCAAATGTGTGTTCTAATTACTCGCCTCCACGCAAAACAACAGATTTTTTTACTTTACTCTGGGGTCGGAAATAAAATCCAAAGAACACGTTTTTTCCCTTTACTGGAGGAAGAAGGGGGTAATGAACTTAATAACCGTGGAAACGTAAGTTTTTAGGTGTATGTAGCAATTTAAGCAGGTTATTCGAAAATCCAAGACTTGGGACATTTTACGTATTTTTACTTGGGATACCCATCATTCACCTGATTCCCAACGTTTCGACTTTTATTGTCTTTATCAGTGCTATACATAGAAACCTTGATGTGTGTGTGTATGTGTAGTATGAAGAAGACTTCGAAACGTTGGCGATCAGATATATGAAGAATTTATGACCTAGACTTCAGAAATCACATCCTTATGTAATTTTTTTTTGTCTTTTGGTGAGGTTTAGGTCACGAGGTCTTCCACCTAACCGTTACTTGGGTGAGGTAATTAGGAAGGAAAGATGGTGGGCTGCCGGGAGCTTATGATACAGAACCGACATTTGTCTACAGCAGTAGTGGGAAACCCCAAATGAAAATCTCACCAATATTTGAACCCTCACTCTCCCGCTCAGCGGAATCATGAGTCAACCACCGCTGTCGGTTTATTTTCTATTGGTCGATTTTACCCGTATATAGTGACCCTAAGGATAAACCGAACACTTAATTGTTGGGACAGATCACCGCTTCGGGCGTCGATCGGCAGCGTACATCTCGAGGTCAGAGCCAGAAGGAAGGAGTTCCACAGTTGGACACTTACGCCAGAGCAGTCACTGAACACAAGGAAGTGATGCGGAGCGTCATGGCAGTGCAAGGAGCCATCTTGCTGTTGCGGTCGGATGTCCAAGCGCTCATCGACGTGAGTTCGGAAGAGGAAATCATCAACTAAGAGCTCCTCTGGTAGCTCGAGGCTAGCATGCTTGCTCACCACTGAATCACTACGGGTTCAATATCCAGTGGGGGCCACAAAAAATTGTAGTTTTTTACATAAATGTCACAGATGATATAGCTGTGACTACTGAAAAGTAAACCCTCCTCCTTCTATCCACCTCCTCACTAGGATCTTTAACTCTTACCAATACTAACTACTCCTACAAACATCTCCAAGTGGGACAAATTGTTGTTAAACGCAGCAATCACCCACCTCGTACCTCTAATCGCCCCATGTAAAAAAGCATAGAGAGAGCACGCTACATATCCCTTTTATTAATATTAAAACGTAAACATCGACTAGAGTTCTTTCATACTTATTATTCACTCATTTTTCCTCATCAGAGTGTTCAAAAAAAGTTCCTCTAGTTTCAAAAAATCAAACCAATTCACTTAAGTTATATTCAAGTCTGATAATTTATTTAATATTGTAAAAAACGTATATCAATAGACAACTCTCAAACATGACCAAGGTTTTCTTGAATTGAATTGAAATGAAACAAATGATTCACATCTTCTGTTTATAACGTTCTGCCAAAATACGCGGATACAAATTGATAAAAAGATCTGTGTAGAATTGGTGTACAGTTGCGCAAGGCGAACGGGTAGTTTAATTGTTGACACCCCTGCGACGTCGCCTTTTTCACCTGACCAAAAGTTATCAAATTAATAAAACTTTCAATTATTGCTTTGAATTCTGTAACGGAAAAATTACCAGCGGACGGTAGTAACAATGCAAAGTCAAAATATTGGTATAACGCCATCCGCATCCGAGAAGGGAACCATATTCTGGTCCGTGGTAAGAATCATACGGAAAATTCAAATCAAAATGATACATTGGTAACGCAGATGGTAATAATAATAAATATGAATGACAAACGCTATGCGCAGAAATACAACCAGTACTCCGGCCTCTGGGACGAAGACCGAGACTTGGAGATCAAGGGTCTGGTGGAGAGCGATCCGAATCTCTACGACGTGGAGGAGAATTTCAAAAAATACAGCGATGTGTGCGATGAGATCAAAGATCTGCCCTCAGTCCACACAGTGGGCCCTCTGCACATAGGAATGGGTAAGTTGATGCTCTAATGTTCCAGAAAATTCGCGTTCCTTTTTTGCGTACTGGATGGAGGAAATCACACAAATCATGTATCGTAATTATGAGCATTTGAAAATGTGGTGACATTTTCCTTTTGATTCATCTTCCAACATTTCCCTTCCGGAATAACGGCTTAAAAAACTACTTTACTCATTTCGTTGAATAGAATGTTACTTGACTACTTGAGTCCCGACACGTCTAACCATGCGCCTATGATGCGTTCCCGCTTCCCTGAACTTGGAAAATGAAAACCATTTACAGCTTCAGCACTAATTAAGAACTCAATCATATGATTCATTAAATAAATGTATTCATTAGACTACTCGCTTGGCAATCGATGCATAACTCAAAAATAATTAAGTGAGATGGACCAGGAATCGTCCGGAAAGTCTAATCTTGGATCAGTGCCCTACTTGGTAAAGGGAATCAAGGCTGAGTTAAACAGCGTGACAAAGTATATATGATTTAGTGTTAAAATAAAATGGAGTCCAGTATGAGCGTGAAATGCTTCCCCTTCTAACTACTAAAATTAAAAATAATATCAGTCTTAATACGTGCTTATTACAATGAAGGTTGGTTACACTTGAATAGTGTAACAAATACATTAATATAACATAAAGTAAAATTCAACAGGACGCTCTGAAGGCGCGCCCGACTCGGTGAGAAGCCAAACTTACTCTGCCTTAGCCCTCTGCTCCGCCGGCGCCGCTGGGCCGTCGTTTTTCTTATCTCAATTTCTCTGAGCGCACAATATGGCGCCTGGATGGTTATAAACCAATCGTTTACTTTTTAAATGGAACGAGTAGTTGTTCAAAATCCCATTGGCGGCTATATACGAGTGCAAGCCCTCCAGCTCACATCCTGTGGAATAGTTTGCTCGGGGACGATCCGTGGTTTTCCTGTTAACTCGTTCTGTGTGTTATATAGTTATTTGCAGCAATGACATATCTTAACTTGAAGCTTGCCACCAAACCCCAATTACTCATAATCGTGACTATGATACTCTTATAGAGCTGAGCAATTATAGTAATCATACTATGACACACTTAGCGAGCTGAGCAAGTTATATTAAATAACCAAAAAAATAGTAAATCAATAAAATGATGGACAGAGTCAACTGGGACCGTAACAGATATAAATAATATTCGAGTGGAATTGTTCGTGAGTTACGTATTGCTCCATTGAGTATTATCGTATTCTAATCCTTACAATGTTGCCCTATGTATGTAACTTCAATAATATTGAGGTCAACAAAAAGGTCTTGCTAAATAAAAGTAAACATTCATATTTGCATACAAAATATTAGTCACATTTAATTTTTTGTTGGATTTAATATCACCGGTTTAGTTAGTTCTCAATTCACATAGAGGAAAGTCAGTTCTGCTCGCAAATTTTCAAGAATCCTCTTTGTAAGATGTAGGGTCAACTTTAGATTAGAATATTACACCATTTTCTTTACAAGTCAAAAAAAATATTTTGAGGTCATACTGTATTTTGAATTATTTCATTATAAAAGAAAAAAGAAAAACATATAAGAATTAGTAAGGTTGCCCTGAGAAGAGGAGCCATATTCATACGCCTCTACCTAAAAGAAGAAGGGTACATAGAGTGACACTCGAATATTACGACCTACAAATTTGTTTCTTATTCAGGGTTGAATTTAAAAACATTTTGATATTTCGATATATCTAAGCTTTTTTGTTCTTCTTAAAATATAAATAACTTAGGATTTCTTATCAAAATATTTCAAATCATCGAATCTTTCAAACATAAAGACAAACTAAATACTACCAAATATCTGTCAAAGAAGACGAAGTCTGAATAACAGATGGGTGGAACGTAAAATGCATTATATTTGGGTAGAATCGCCAAGTCAAAGTTAATTATGACAGTTCTCCGAACAAATAAACATAACTCATTAAAATCAATGCTTCATTATGTTGATTTTTTGTGGGGCTCGTCGACATCGAGGTCATTAGAGCCTTAAAAACTAGTACAGGTAGGGAAAATGCAGTTAGGCACTAGGGACAGCCAACATGACTCTCCCCGCGTGTGGGACTCGCCGAATGAATCAACCATACCCACTAAAAACCCTCCTGAATTACAACACAAATCATTACACATATCAATGAAAAAAGAAGAGGAAAGAGGAAAATGAAAGATACCCTAGCGTCAGGATCGAAAAGAACAAAAGGTGACCGAGGAAGGTCAGGAAAGAGAAAGGAAGGATCCTCGCACAAGTAAGTGGAAGTAATGTCAGACTCAGCTCGGGACCCTGCGTTTGCCAAACACGTACTTACTAGATGTAAGTACCCTGGGGGGTAAAAACCGTTCGTCCAAACTTTACGATTTAAAGAGATTTTTATCTTTGTTAAATGCACCCATTAAATTTGATGAAGGTTGTTTTTTTTCCTTCTTAAATTCCTCACTTAAATTGAAGTATTTCAACACTTCGTTTTTATGACGTTTTTTTGATAATGTAAATTGACCTTAGTAGATAGACATATGCTGTCGGCGACTTTTTTGTAGAACTCTTCGAGGCGAATAATATTGCCACTCGTAGCTTTCATCTATCTCTAACCATTTAGGCAGCGTAAGTGAATATGACCGATTTTCCCCCGATTCCATCGAAATTTATCTTCTACTTCATTTTTTCTTTCTTTTCATACATTTAAAAAATAAAAGTTGACCTTTGTTCATCCTGGACATCTCACCTATCTCATTGCTATTGATTTAATATATGAATTCGTGTATGGACTGTGTGTCTGCGCAGAGGACTTCAAGCAAGCCGCTGGTGACGAGGCAGCCACATGGAAGAAGACGTATGGCCAACAGCTGCTGGACTTCCACAAGGTGACGCTGGACAACATGTGTGAGTTCATCGATGACACCATGACATGTCTGCAGAAGCCGATTCGTGACTTGGAAGATGTGCGTCTGCAGATGCAGACTCTGGACGAAATCACGCATCGCTACATCGACGTGGATTTCGACATCACGAAGTTGGAGGAGATCTACGCCGCGTTGCAGCACAACAACATAGACGTCCCTCCGGATGTTTTGGAGCACGTAGAGTCACTCCGATACCAATTCGAGAACATGGTTATTATTATTATTATTATTATTATTATTATTATTATTATTATAAGTGAATGAATGTCTTCCACAGCTTGAAGCTTGATATTTTCCACTTGAAGAACGGACATTGTCAAGTTTAATCAAGTTCTTTTCCAAGAATTTTTCGCACAATGTGCGTGAGTCAATAATTACGAATTTATGCATATTGGTCAGTGTCTTGGCTGCTCCTAGTATTTCAAAATGGCGTTTCGTGGTTATAGGTATAATTCCTGTAACAGGAATAACTATAGGTCGAATAACAACTTTCCCGAGTTTCTCCACATTCCCGAGTTTCTTAAGCTGGCCACCAAAGTTCTTGTATATGCTAATTTTTAATCTGTAAGTTATGTCTATATTGTGAGTCAGTTTGATAGCAACATCAATTACATGGATTTTCTGTCTAGGTGCATGACGTCAGAGCGGTTTGAAGGTATGGTTATGTCAGTTCTAACTTCTCTATCCCAATTTTGTCTATAAAGTTGCCTATTGTTATTTTCAGTGAAAGGTGGAAGTTCATATTTGTAGTAGGGAGTGTCCTTCCTGAAAGGTGTTGGTGAAGAATTTTTGCTACATTGTTGTGCCTTTGGTGTAATCTGTGTTTACTAGAAGCCGACATGAACTTGTGAAGTGCTCAACAGTTTCTGATGCGTCCTCGCATTTCCGGCACTTATCTTTATTTACGTCCTTATGGATGAATTTTCGATTATTCCTTGTTGATATTATTATTATTTTGTTTGTTCCCTCAGATTTGCTGCTGGTATAAAACAAGATACGGGCTACAGAGTCAAGCACATTCGTCAATATATCACTCAAGAACTTTCTCATAATGTTAGTAGTATTGAGAATGACAGCATTTTGCATGAGTATATAAATATTCTTACTCAAGTCAAGAATCTTAAGGTTTTCGTACAACTGTTTTAGTATTATACCAGTGGCTGACAAAACAATTGGCACAATGCACACTTAATCGAGCTTCCAGACCAATTTGATTTCGTTACTCAGATCCACGATACTTGGTTTTCTTTTCAGCTATTGTATTCTCAATATCTCAAGAACGCAAGTTTTCTGCCTTTTATCACTTAGCACTATGTCGGGTCTATTGTTAGGGACACATTATAGATCTGTCATAACACAAAGCGATCTATCCGTGTCTACTGCAGGCGAAGGAATATATTTGTAATATGGAGAAGTCTCTTTTAAAAGTTCGAACTAATGCCTAAGCTCTGGTGAATAATAGCAACCAGTTGGTTGTGACGTCGTAAGTAGTCGGACTGAGAGAGAGCACTGCATGCAGACACAACATGTTGAATGGTTTCAGGTTCCTCCTTGCATTTTCTACATTTATCGTCCCATGCATTCGGGTCCCTAATGATACATTTCAGATAGTTCTTTGTTTTTAACACTTGACCTTGAATTGCTATCATGAAGCTTTCTGTTTCTGAGAAGAGCTCGCCATACCTCAACCACGTGTTTTGTTTTTGTGTTTTTTTTGTGGGGCTTTAGGGCTCGTCAACATCAAAGGTCATTAGAGCCCTTAAAACTTGTACAGGTAGGGAAAATGCAGTTACGCACTAGGGACAGCCAACATGACTCTCCCCGCGTGTGGGACTCGCCGAATGACTCAGCCATACCCACTAAAAACCCTCCTGAATTACAACTCAAAACTCAAATCC
>NNCF01126202.1:103132-133452 GCA_002313205.1 Laupala kohalensis
ATCGTCAGAGAGAATGTTATATTTTGATAAAAAATCTAGAAGACGCTTATAGAATAATTTTTCTAGGATTTTTGAGAAAGTGGGTAGTAGAGATATTGGTCGGTAATTTCCAATATTAAGTTTGTTACCTTTCTTGTGTAAAGGTTTCACTTTAGCTCTCTTGAAGATACCTGATTACGAAAAGGTGGTTTTTGGCGTAACATCCGTCTGTGTAAGCTTTGCGATTCTGAGTAAATTGATGAATCAATTGAATTCGCATTTCGTGTTTACGGTATAATTTACTTGTTTTCGATGCACGTGCTCTGATTTTGTTTTTGCTGTAAAACGAAAGGTACTAAACATGAAGGTCAAAGTAGTCTTTTGAATGTTTCTCGAAAACGGCTCCATAGATTTTGCTTAAACTTTCTGAACGTAAAGTACAATTATTGCGCATAACATCCGCATTAGCGGTATCACTTTTACGATATTTATAAGACTTATATGTCGCTATATGTTTTGAAATAATATTCTCAATATTTATTTCACTTTCAAATTTCAAATAAAAGACAGTCACAAGTTCATCTAGCGACTTAGAGCATGAACAGAGCACTGGAAGACGACCAAAATATAGAGGACCACGCCAGAAATGTCCCTTTCACTATAGAATTTTTTCCCACCCTACGCTACAGACGAAGAAATGTATATGAGAAAGTATGTGCAATGGTTTAGCTCTACTAGTTTATCTATGTGTTTGGTATATTTTGTGCGTAGGAGTGGCCCGCGTTCTTAGATCTCAACCAGAAGATCAACGACTTCTGCGAGACGGTGCCTCTGCTAGAGCTGATGACTTCCAAGGCGATGAAGGACCGTCACTGGAAGCGACTGGAAGACTTGTGCAAGTGGAAGTTCCCCGTGGAATCAGAGACCTTCACTCTCAAGTCTGTGATGGAAGCTCCTCTGCTCAAGTACAAGGACGAAGTGGAAGACATTTGTATCAGTGCAGTCAAAGAGAAGGACATCGAAGCCAAACTCAAGCAGGTGCGAAAACGAAAATTCTTTCTCACAGAAGCCATTGCCATGACCTCCTTTGAAGTGCTAATAGCTCAATATGTTCTTATAATTAATTATGTTATATTGAATGAAAATGGATTCGAACTCGGGTTCTTCATCTTAACGCGCTGATGCGCTTGCCCACTGCGCCACCCCATTCACCTCTAGTCCCAGTCTACCTTTGACATTTAAATTGCGAAACCCACAGACCTCTGAGGTGTTCTCATAGATATTAGAATCCTCATATGAGGCGACTCCCTTAGGAAGTACTTGATTGCGGATCGGTATATTCCAATTCCGGAGTTCACAAACATACTGTAATACAAACAAACATACTAACCTGACGCCACAGATTGCTGAACGTATGAACTTATAAGAAACAAAAGAACCCATCTTATCCGTTATGGTTGAAACCGTGACCTTGGCCGGTTAATCCAAGGTTACCGTGAAAAATCGATTTTCGTTCAAAAGGAATCTACAGTTTTATCAGACAATCACACATAAACAAGCAAATGCGATGTTATTACAACTCATTTCCCTGTACTGTACGTACATACATACGTAAACAAACACGAAAAAATTGGTTCATTGAACAACAGAATCTGAAATAAGAGGAGGCGAACCAATGGGGTGACATTGCATCACCCCATTTTACTTTCCAGGAACTTTCCAACAAAGGCCTGTCAAACAATCAAATTTTGAGTCACTACTTGCCACTGAAAATACGCTGAAAGAGAGAGAAAAAACTATTCCACAGGATAAATAGGTTGATCCGAGACCGGTAAATAGGGGATCTACTGTACGAGGAATCCAACGTTCTTCACTGACAAATATCTGAGAAATGAGATTCAATTAGGAATAATTTGTACCTCCTCTTTTCACTCCTTAGTAGTGGTGGCCCATTCCGTAATATATACCATAATAGTCACGTAACTTGGCCGAAAATTATGTAATATGGCTGTCTAACACGAATTGCTACAATCTACGAATTTCAGTTATATCCAATTTCAGTTATACTGTCGGAGTAGTAGGGGATTAGCCAAGAGTGACCAACCGGGAACAGATGCCACGAGAAGCTACGCGGACACGATCAACACTCACTTCTTACTTAAAAAATCACCCTCGTTCGTGAGGCAAGAAAACCAAATAACGTCACATTCGCGTATGAAATATTGACTACTTTTATGTTGCAGGTCATTGCAGATTGGGAGCACGTGGAATTCACATTCGCGCCCTTCAAGACGAGAGGCGAGCTGTTGCTGAAGGGTGGCGACGCCCTGGAGATCATTGGTCTTCTGGAAGACAGTCTCATGGTATGACTGACTCAATTAATTTCTAGGACCATAAGTAATAGAAGTCACGGACTAATTACAGGTTAAGGAACAACACAACAGAGGAGAGATCATTTGCACTGGAATTCTTGTCAGACGATGCCAAATAGAAAAAAGGTTAAATATTTTCGAACGATATTCACCGCGATAAATACTTTCGTAGGAACTGAATATCGTACAGCACATTCTTGTTAGAATTCGCGATTAGACTCTTCGTCCCAACAAATGTTTTCCCTCTTGAAATACATTGTATTTTTACAATCCGTTTTACATCCTCATAAGTTAACAATTATCGACCAATTAGCTTAATCTCCGTAGCAAGTAAACAGATGGAACACATCATTGAAGATTATTTAAAGAATACTTGGGAAAAAATAATTTTCTACATCCCGCACAACATGGTTTTAGATCCGGGTACTCATGTGAAAACCAACTTATTTCCGTTTGCCAGGACTTAACTGGGTGGGGGAGAATTGATGCAATAGTTATTGATCTATCAAAAGCGTTTGATTTAGTGCCACATAATCGACTTCTTGCAAAAATCGCGAAGTCAGAAATTGATCCGCATGTTGTCAAATGGATTAGTGAATTTTTCCGGGATCGCACATAACAAGTTAGAATAGATGGGTCCGTCTCTAAAGAAACCGCGGTGACGTCGAGAATACCTAAGGAAAGCGATTTGGGTCCACTTCTTTGTCTTACATATATTAACGACATATCAGAGAATATCAATTCTGTAATGCGCTTATTTGCAGATGACTGTATTATATATCGGAATATTAAAGAAGATAGAGACCGTTATATGTTACAGTGAGATCTATGAATTGTGGAAATGGGCTGAGACGAATAAAATGAAAATAAACTCTCTAAAAAGTGGATCTTTGTTTCTCTAGATCAAAAATAAAACCTGCTCTGAACTGTACATTAAAGTATCAGATAATTCCTGAAGTTTCAAGTTGTAAATACTTAGGTGCTATAATTTCTCGTGACAAATTGAGCACAACAGGTTAAATACACAACTAAGAAAGATTGGAGAGCGCTGAACTTCGTGAGACGCGTACTTAGAAAAGGTAACTAGAAATCTAAAAGCTTGGCTTACACTTCATTAGTCCGACCTATACTGCAGTACGGAGCCGCTTGCTGGGATCCGTATAGGGATGGTCAAATAAATGAATTAAACCGGATACAAAGAAAGGCTTCAAAATTTGTTAGGGACAACACACGTAATATTAATTTAGAGTGGGACACACTTTCCAATCGAAGGAAGTTCGCGCGTCTTTGTCCTTTCTTTAAAGCCTACATGGGAGAGTCTGCATGGAAATCAGTGAACGCTAGGCTCCACCAACCAAACTACATTAGTCGCGGCGACCACAGGCGTAAAATAAAATGTAGGAAAAAGGAACTAGATATTGGGAAATACTCCTTTGTGAATAGAGCCATTGTAGACTGGAATAATTTACCTGCAACAACACTTCCGAAATTACCAAAAAAAGTCCAATGTTTCCGCAATCGTCTTCTTGTTTCTTCGAAATAGGAGCACAAGTGAAGTGCAGTGTAGTGAGGTGAATGGAGACAAAGGGTATAGAAAATGTTCAGAGCGAATAGAATCGCAGTGCAGTGTAGTGTAGTGATGTGAAGAGGGCGCTACTGTTCACAGCAATCCTAATTTGGCGTTATATTTATAGTTATTAATTTCTTTTAATTATATTATAGCAATTATTTTTACATTAAGGTTATAGGAGGAGTGTGTGTATGTATATGTGTGTATGTTAAACAGTGCTTGTACTTATGAGTATGTGTCTCTATCTGTTTGTAAGTGAAAATGTGTTTCTGTACGTATGTGAATATACACACATATGAACCTAATTTATTTTTTTAATTCCTTAGATGTATTAATCTCGCTTATTGTGTACTAGTTTTCTAAGCATTCTATTCCGTGTGCGTTTATTTTATAGATATGTGGACGAAGATTTTTTTTAAATTTCACATTGTCGTATTGTGAATATTATCGTATTATGTATATTCTTATTATGTTTAGTATGTTTTCCATGTGCCACCGAGCATTGCTCACTTGCAAATTAATTAATTGTTATTATTATTATTATTATTACAAGAATAAAAATGAATTTTTCACTGAAATAAATTTCCTCCAACTAGTGAATTTCGTACGAAAATTTTTAAAAAAGCTGGATCCGTTCGTACTTTGCAATTACACGCACTTAACGCGGAAATTTGGTTTAGCATCTTTTCGCACCTTTCCACTTCCTGACGAAGAGAGGCTAAATTGAGAACAGTAATGACATCTACCTTTATACCCCACTCTTGAAGCAGCATTAACTGAATTCTTGTATTTCAAGGTAACTAAAGTCAAGTTCCCGTAAGTAAATTGCTTGAAAATATTCACCAAAAGAGTTCTAATTAATAAATAATTCGTTCTACTGACTGGACTATTACACAATAACAATTATTTTGTGATTTTGAAACTTGATAATAATTTTAGATCGTCGCTTAACTCTATCTTTGACAAGCGTCGCATTATCTTGTCTAATGATGCGGTTTCCATTTCCATTAGAACAATATTTTCCGCAGTTTTTGGTGAATTACTCCTGTAAATGCCCCGTAAGGTATGAAAATCTTAACGTCATTGCATTTCTATTTCCATTTACTACATTTAGTAGGGTTTTTGCGATGTTAAGCTGATAATTGTATCAGGATATAAAAAACCATAACCCCGCGGAAGTTTCTCCATGCGAATCCATAGTAATTTAAAGTCAAATAATTCAAAAATATGTGCCATAAGGGTAAGAAAATTCTTCACCACAGGAACTATAGTTTGAAACAATTTTGGACAGTACTTTAGGGTAGTTAATCTGACGGATAAACGGTTTTTGCATCATGTACAAGTTTTCTAGCGTATACGTTACGTTGACGTTGCTAACCGCTAGACGTTGCTGACGTTGCTAAGATCTAGTGTAGTCGATGCATTTTGCAAAGCGTACATTCCACTCAAATTATACCAAAAATTGTAAACATAAACAAAATAGCTATATGCATGCGTACACTAGTAACCTGTACTGTTAGTACACCAGTACGTGCTCATACTGCACACAAATGCCACACATGTTTGGTATACCCTCTTAGATATCAACATAACCTCAAATCCATACCAGAATCCGCCATGACCCCTCTCACTAGCGTACCACTAACATCATACGCAAACAGAGGCGGTGTATCGTACTACTCGAGGAGCGTTAGCGTAGCACTAACTTAAGAGCATGCGCAGAAGCAACTAGCATGTGGGTAGCGTATACGATAGCTCGCAGGTAGGCTATGCAAAAACTCCCGAATAACTTAAGATCCTATTTACGTGATTTACGCCTTGAAACCAACGTCATTCAGGTGCTGAGTTCTCTACTGACGAATCGCTACAATGCCCCCTACAAGAAGGAAATCCAGCAATGGGTGCAGAATCTGAGCAACACGTCAGAGATCTTGGAGAACTGGCTGCAAGTGCAGAATCTGTGGGTGTATTTGGAGGCGGTGTTCGTGGGCGGAGACATCGCCAAGCAGATGCCCAAAGAGGCCAAGCGCTTCTCGCAGATCGACAAGAGCTGGATGAAGATAATGCAGCGCGCGCACGAGATCCCTCAAGTGGTGGATTGCTGCGTCAACGACGAGACCATGATGCAACTGTTGCCGCATCTGTTGGAGCAACTGGAGGCGTGTCAGAAGTCTCTCACTGGGTACGAAGCAAATACTCACCTTAGAAACGTAGGTTTCCGCCACCGGAAAAATGAGTACAAATTTGTTTGTCCGGGACAAACCGCGAGTCAGTAGACAGAACTAACAACGTTTCGGCCATCTTCTGTGGCCTTCTTCAGATCAGCCGTACAGACCTAAGTCACTGTCAGACTCTGCTAGCTCATTGGGCGGGAATGTCATCAATACCTTCGTTTTATTAATCTCAATTTATACTGCTCAAATACCTTCAATTTATTTCAGAATGATAAATGGATAACAGTTGGTATTTATTAAATAATTTCTTTTATAAATATTAAATCCGCCACTGCCTTAAGGCCGTTTATCGGAATTGATGGGATGGTCCCTTGCTCGTTTCCAAAGTAACTTAGTTTATTGCCCCCCGCGTGGTCATACGCAGTTTGCAACTATCTTTTTACAATAAAGTTTATTTATTAATTTATTTGTGAGCTTGTGTCGTATTTTGTCTTTGGACTGAATTATTTTCTTTCGCAGATATTTGGAGTCCAAGCGTCTCATCTTCCCACGCTTCTTCTTCGTGTCAGACCCTGCACTCTTGGAAATCTTGGGTCAAGCATCCGACAGTCACACTATTCAAAACCATCTCACATCTGTATTCGACAACGTGTACCAGGTTGGTAAGCTTCCACCCTTCTGTAATTATGATTCTATACATAATAATTGATGCTGATATTATGTGTCTTCAATATGACATAGGCAAAAATAATTTGCTAGCTTTTGTTGCATATTTCACATCATGATCATACTCAGTATGTGGTCCCCGATGAAAGGTCTGACACAGTCAAACATTATAAAGTCCCCATGCTGGTAGCTAGCATCGTTCGCATGTCTAGGGGCATGTCTAGGTAACTATCTCTCCAAGGATATCTTCTGAGAAAAACAAGACGATTTAACCAAAACGTTGTAATACTTGTTTCTCCGCTACATGGTACAGTTCAGCGTCGAGCTGCAACTTTTCACCTACCTTGTCGTGACTGCACCATATGAAGTCATTGAACACTAAAAATCTCGAGAGATTTTAACTCTTATAGCGAATAACACTGTTCTTTGCAGTCTTAGCTTTCGTGAAATGCCCATTCTCTGATTATCTTCGTAGTTAGTTCAATAATTTGGCAATATGTATTGCACGATAACAGAAAGCTACTGTAGAAAAGGAAAACGCAATGTGACCCACACGGGAAGATTATAGTCTTATATATGAGAAATAGATCTAGCGGATTGTCCGTGGGACAGAGACAGAAAATACTGTTTGATATCGCTCTCTCTCTCTCTCTCTCTGCGAGGAGGGAAGGTATTATGCGCAACAGTCAGAGAAGAGAAATGAGTTCCCTTTCCTAAGTCAATGTACGACAAAGACAGAGATCCCACACCTCGTTTTCTCCTTCGGACAACCGGTACACAAGATTGCTGGGTCTATAATACATATAAGTCTATGGCGAAGACAGATATTAATATTGCATAATATGCCTACACGTGGAGAAGATGTGATAACTTTCGATGAGGTAAAAATTTCCACCCAGACATGGTGTACAGTTGTGGAAGGCAAACGGGTGGTGTGGTGGTTAACACATCTGCGATCAAATCAGGAGTCCCGCGTTCGATTCCCGGTTCGTAGCCATTTTCACCTGACCGAAAGTTATCAGGTATTAATATTGTTAAGTAGACGATAAATATTTCTTGGATGATCCTACATCGACTGGCGTCTCTCTGTCGTAGGTGCGTTTCAACGAGAAAGTGTACGATGAAATCGAGGCAGTTATCTCTCGAGAGGGAGAAGTGGTCGATTTGGAGAACAAAGTACTTGCTCAAGGTGGAGTTGAGGTGAGTGAGTTCACTTTAACTAACGGCCTTGGGAATCATAAAGGATAGAGTTCCGCTCTTTCTTGGTTTTGACACATGTGAGTATCGCTCTCCTGGTGGTATTCGACTCTGTACTCCATTCCACAGTAGGTAGAGTAATAATGATGTATAGTATTAACATCTAAAGAAGAGTGAGTTACTTACACCATTGATATAGCAGAAGCACTCCCGCCAAACATCCAAGAACCACACACCGAGATCATATCTACCCTCAGCTGATGAGATAAAGGTAGTGTGGAAAATGGAAAAAGTAATAGTCGTCCCAATTATTATCGATGCAACTGGAGAAACTTCAACTACAGAAGGCGGCGCTGTTGGCAGCATGCAGAATTGTCCGTACGGTACTTGGAGAGAGATGTCAATAGGATTGTCTTTCGTAGCTTGAAAAACTGCACATGGTCCCCATAGAGCGGCATCCTTTTGGTAGTTGAGTTCGAGAAAAGTGAAAGTTCCCCTCAAAAGAGAGGCATAGCAAAATACCAATAATAATAAAAACAAAAAATGAAATACTTAAAAAGCAATCTAGTAGACCTGGGAGTCAGATTGAACGTTGAGACATACAAGATATATGTTAATAATAATGTGTAAACCGACCAAGTGACTTATGATGACAATAATCCGATCGACCAGCTGCCAGTAGCTCTACCCACACAGGCTCCGAAAGAGTTCTAATTTCCAGTTGTCTAGAATATAAAGCTAAATGTTTGTTCCTGTTTGCAAAGGAAAATCCATTGTATTTTGATGATTCTTTATCGAAGTTTGTGAAATTGTATGATTCGGTGCACACGAGTCAGTATAAGATGTTTTTTTTCTCTCACGAATTAAAATTTATTTTTCATCTTAAACGCAAATGTTTCCAGAAATACTCATCAATCACTCCAACATCCTTGTTCTGTCGGACACAGTATCAATTGTGTACCATTGTAACTAAAGTTTCAAAAAATTTTAATTAAATAACAGTGCCGCGAGAATAAAATACTAAATAATTATTTTTACCAAAATACAACACGAAGAAAGAAAGCACAAATAATATAAAGATCAGGATGGGAGATGTATAAGTTAAAATAAATTTTTTTAAGAAATTGTACGCAAACAAACGTACATTGAATTAAACGACCTTATTTTTACAGACACTGTTTATTTTGAATTACATTTTTAATCTTTGCAACGCTTCGATTCCTACTGTGGGCCTTCATCATGAAACTAATCACAAAAATGTAGGTTACTGGTTATAGTTGCTTAATGAAGGCTCATAGTGGGAGTCGGAACGTAGTAAAGAATTTGTAATTGAAAATAAATAGTATTTGTAAAAAAAGATCGTTGAATTTAATGTAATCGTGTCAGAGTTGCTTCTGGAGTAGAGGAATTCTAACAGCATTGAGGCTCCTCTGTGCCCTGGTCGTTGCACACTACACCCATCTGTTCTCAGACGGCCTCCTAAATAACGGGGATGACAAGAATGACATGCGAATGATGAGTGAAATGATGGTGATTAGTGAATGTTGTGGTAGAATGAATGGCAGGGGAAACGAGACTATCCCAAAAAAACCTGCCGCGAATCTCGCTTCGTCCACCACCACGAATTCTACTTCGATCAGACAGGGGCTGAACCAGCGTCACAACAGGTAGAAGGCAAGTACGCTAGGTACTAGGCCACGGGTCGCCACGTTAATTTAATAATTCAATATAATTTCTACTTAATCATGAAGGTAGGAAGACAGCAAATTAATTTACAGAGCACTCCTCCCACATGTCTTTAATCCCGCTTCGTGTTAATTGTATATGATTAGTGATGTCAATACATACATGGTGTAGACGTGGCTGGGAACGCTGCTGCGCGAGCAAATGGCGTCGCTGGCTGCCGTGGTTACAAACTCCATGGAGTACATGCAGGAGCCCGATTTCGACATCATCGAATTATTCACCAAGTTCCCCGCGCAAGTGGGTTTGTTGGCAATCCAGATCACTTGGACTCGGGAGGCAGAGGAAGCCATCCAACAGTGAGTTCAACGTAGTTTCCATATACTCTACACTAATAAAAGTGAATTCTAAGGTATGTCTGAATTCTAAGGCACGGAAATCGAAAAAGATCGATGAAAAAATCGATGAAATTATTTGAAATTTCAAAGGACCCTTCTTAAAGGTTATTGCAAGTAAAATGCAAAGTATGTTTAATGTTGATGAATTGCAAGATCAGAAAAAATATTTTAAATCGGTTGCTAATTAGTAGAGAGAATCTTCACTCGCGTGACGATTAACGTGTTCGCCAGAGTTACGTATAATCTATATGACCGAACCGTAGAAGCAACATTATATAAAGGCTGTGAAGAACATTGACCCAAAAGAAAAATGAAAATCAAATAATTCAGAGACCGTAACTATGTGCTTTGTTTATCAAACTTTGTGTAACGTGTATTTTCCTTCTACCTGGAAATGATTCGTAATTACCTACGTATTATCCTAAAATACTGAAAAATGTTTGTGTACATCAGTAGGTTTTCTTCGTGGTATTTAATATAATAACACGAAAGTAGAGAAGTATGGGAACTAACATATGAACTTAGAATATTATACAAGAATGCCGGGCAAAATAAGCTAAAAAATTCGGGACCTGTCAACAGGTGTCTTAATACCCTCCGTACGGTAAAATATATAAATTCTCAGTACCAATTGTTCTTTGAATGTTGATGTAATTTTTTGTATCTTTGTTTAACAATGGAAACATTTTTTTTAATTTTTATGTTTAATTTGTGAATTGTTTTACAATTTTTAATGTCCAGTAATGATTGTTTCAAGTGTTAAGCTTCTTCTCAAATCCCGGGCCACACAGAGTACTTCTGCTAGGGCAACATATAAAATGGCGATTTTTTGCTGTTAGTTTCTCTGTAAATTTCTCCGTAATTTGTCACCACTGCACAAAACAACTTAAGCATAAGTGTCATAAAACATTTTTTATTCCAGCCAAATGCTCTTTTTTATTCTTCAAGTTTTGTTGGCCTTCTGTAACATTAATAAATCGGAACCTCTAACTTGATATTAACAGAAAGTTTGCCTTATTTTTCGATATTATTTAACAAAGAACATCTCAAACAAAATACGTATACGCAAAGTTTTAAATAATCCTCTGGATGATTTTCTGAGCTGACGTCTTCAGATTCGAACCACCTAAACAAATTCTGCAAGAGCTGCGCAATAATTGCTCATCGAATTTGACACCCTCCCTTCTCTATCTTTCCAACCCCTTTGATAAGAACAATCTCTTAGTGATAGAGCATACGTAACAATGACCAAAGAAGATCTAGTCAGTATTTTCGGTGTTAACAAAGAATAGTAATGAGCTCCAGCCGACTGTGAGAGCAAAGCTTTGACCCATGCTTTCAATAAGGGGTGGAGATAGTGGCCTCACGGACAATAGTCGACTCCTCTTACTAGGGCAACATCCCCAAACTAGTATTTCAATTCCGACTTTCAGATCCTTCGTATACTGGCACCTACTTGTCACCCATCCAGTTTGTTGTCGATAACTGTGGATAACACATTTCTTTTCATTGTAGTATTTCTAAATGGGCCATTGGATCTTATTTACATGGAGCGATAGGAGGTAGGAGGTGGGTAGTAGCGGCTATTGTTAGTAAGGTTGGCTATGTTAGTCGGGTTCACGAACAACTTTGCCCGTGTGAAGATGTTGATAAGTTAGAAATAGTAAGAGTTCGGTAGTGATACTAGGAGTAGGGGATATAAGAGGTTTCTCTTTCGGACATTGAAGTTGAAAGCTACAAATGTGTTGCTGTTCCGTGGGGAATTGAACCCGGAGTAGCTCAGTGGCAAGCGAGCATGCTAGACGTGAGCTACCAGAGAGGTTAACACGTCATGAATATAAAATAAACATGTGTTTTGTGCCTTCCAGGCAATGAGGCTTGATTGGCAATGATGTAGACTTGAGGATGGTGCGGTGGTGAGCTCCCTAGCGATCAAAACGGGAATCGTGGGTTCGATTCCGTCACATGCCTTGTGTTTTACAGATCACGCTGGGATCGTGCAATTATGAAGGAAACGAATCAACACTTTTTGGACTTGCTGAACTTACTCATCTCTCAGACGGTGCGTGATCTGAGCAAGTGGGAGCGCGTCAAATTCGAGACGCTCGTTACCATCCACTTGCATCAACGGGATATCTTCGACGAAGTCTACAGGAACAAGGTACTGTAAACAGGAACGCTATTCATCTACAGTAAAATCCCTCTTAACCATTATTTACCTGTTTGGCCGGTTAATCCCAGATTTTCGTTCAAAAAGAGCCAACAATTTCATCAGGTTATCATGAATAAACAAACAATTGAGACGTCATTAACTTATTTATGTAATGCATACATACATACATAAACTAGCGAACATCCAACCCCTCTCCCCATTCTGCCCACAACATCACGTTGCACACCTAACGTCGCAATGTCACCCCGTTTTACTTCACAGGAATTTTCCAGCAAAGACCCCTAAAACAATCTGTTTGAGTCACTACCTGCCAGCGATAATACGCTGAAAGAAAAAAATTTTTTCCATGATATACCGGTAAATCTGAGGTCCGGTTGATCCAAGGTCGGTCAAGAGGAGTTCTTCTGGACATTCATCTATATGTCTTCGCATCACTCATAGTATTATTCAGTGTGATCTTTTGCATAAGAATCCACGTATCGCATAGCTAACAACGCCTCATGTGTATTGGACAGAGTCGGGATTTGAAATGGCGTATTTCCATTTACTACACGCATGCACTTCATGATAAGATGCAGACGGAAAATAATAGTCAGCGAGTAGAATCATGAGCAAGTATATGAATAGATTCAAAAGTGTTTAAATAATTTCGATTTCATGGAAATGTAGTAAAATATTAAAGACGTCTTGAAGAAACTTGATTATTTTGTCGAAAATGTAAAGAAATATTTTTTTAGAATGATAGCAGTAAGGGCATCTTTGAAGTACATCTTTTGATTATCAAATAATTGAAGTGCAAGTATTTGTCATTCTAACTCCTCATAATCAAGGCTCCGATTTTGTATGTTTCGTATATTTTTTCTTTGTCTTCCTATGGCTTTGAGCAATCGATTTCTAGCATTTTAAACCTCATGGGGCAACTGGCATGAAATCAAATAGTGTATATAAATGTATATATTTCAAGATTTTGTTTCAAACCTATAATTTTTAGGTTCCATTGCAGTAACAAGCAATGTGCATGTTTATTATTTAAATATAGCTTACACTGTATGAACGATCTCAGTGGCATTATTCAACTAACCCAATTTACACTTTTGCACTTTTTCAGTAATACGTAGTTACATCTGTAACTTTGTTTTTTTAGTGCATATCAATTTATATTATTTAAGATGTGCAGATTAAATAAAAGTCAATCAAAGTCACAGGTAAATCACTGGTTTATTTTCAGGTATCACAGGATGAGCACATTTATACTATAGTTGTCGAACAACATTTCAAGGCTGTGGTTTTGCCTCCTTTTTAGGTTCACAAATGTTGGTGTGCAAGTAAAAGATTGTTGTGAAATACCCCATGTCGTATTCTAAAACATTAATAATAATAAAGCAGGGCCACGTGAAAGTTCCGTCGTCTTCCACATTTGTTCATCACCTCGTATCATTGCGTGTTGTTCGTCCTTACATCCAGAAGTTAAGAATTGTAACTGTAACATCTAGATGCATATATTGGTCTTGGAGTGCTGGTCCACGGCTACCTTAGATAACAAGGCCATACCACTGATTTAAAAATATGTAGTGACGTCACAACTATGCGGCCGATATTCAGAGGAATAATCTATGTGGTTTGTTACGGTAAATTGTTTTCTGACCTTGATCTTGTGCTAACCGAGTGTTCATTATATAAAATTATTAAAAACTGGTGAAGAATGATGCCACGAAAATGCTGCGTTGTTTCGTGCAAGGGAGATGACGCAAGAGGACCGAAAGTGAGTGATTTACATTCCCCAAGGACGAAGAACTCAGGATAAAATGAATCAAAGGAATTCGTCGAGAAGATTTTATTCCCACAAAACAGTCTGTGGTATGTATTTCAGCTCTTAATAAATTGTCTATATTAAGTTTCTGGTAATTGTTGATAGTACCATATTAAATATGTAGTAATATGCTACATAACCTCATCAATACCGGTTCATGTTTGTGAAATATTTGCCTGCAACTTTTTGATTTGAAGCTCAGAATTTGGCACACATTTTGAACTTTTTCCGCATGTCTTATGGCTGTGCATTTTCTCGAAATACTAAATATCATATAGTTTTCATTGATAATTATAAATTGATTTTTTAAGGTTTGTGTATTACATTTTCCTCAACAAGACATCGAAAGAAGTAAATCTGCCTATGATCCAAGAAATGGTCAGTTGTTAGTGGCCCCCATCGCTAAACCTCGTCTTAAGAAAGGTATGTGGATTCACCAATTTGGTATTTTGTATGAACTTAAATGAACGTGTACGTCATATCACTTTTACCATGGTCTGAAAGAGCAAAGAATGTCTCGCATGTTAATGGCTGTGCTAATGAGATGTCCCGAACTATTTTCAAATTTTGTTTAATTTTAGTCTCTTACAAAACAAAGCAGTTAAAAGTTGTTATTTTAGAAAGTGTGATGAAATTTCTGAAGCTAAATGTTTTACTATTTCAGAAGCCGTGCCATCGCTGGTACCTAGATGCCTTTCACATCACACGAAGGCTTCAACTTCAAGAGAAGACCCGGAGGATCGTAGAGAACGTTTGGACAATGCAATGCTAGCTGCTGCTATAGCAGAAAGTCTGGCATGTCATGAAGAATTAATAAAGAAAAGTGAATATCACACGTTAGGTGAACTATGTGCCGTGGTGAAATTAACTGATGAATGGGTTTTAGTGAAAAGTGGTTCATGTGTTAATATCATGCTGATTAATGATAAATTACAGAAGTGAAACGGGTTGGGCACATTACGTTTCCATTAGTTTCCATTACTTGATGATGTTCGAGTACATTTCACCACATCACATTCAGATTCAATAAGGGAAAAATTAAGTTTAATCGAGGATTCTTTCGAAAGTTTGCTTCCTCACATGCCAGAAAAGAAGAGAAGATAGATTTTATAAAGGAACGGTTTAACTTCCTAGTAAGAAAAGAACATACTCATGGAAGTATTTAGTTCATTTCTCACTAGTACATTCTATCTCCCCTAGTTGCTACAGATACTTAAGAAGTAGTACTTTTTTTTACTTTACTCTCTGAAACGAATCAGTAGTAAATTTTCATCTACACCTATATTGGAACAAAATTCTTCTATTTTTCTCGGATATCTGTCCAAGGAAGTTTCATTTTTGATAGAAAAAGATAAAAATGTCTTATTACTGATCGATGAAATTCACCTCAAACCCCAATTTGACTTTAAAGGTGGCAATATTGTTGGTCAAGTAGAGGAAACTTCACTATATGCTTCCTGTACATATGTTTTTATGATACGTAGCTTAGATTCAAAATATTTCGATGTAGGTCATATATTGCCTATTAAGCCAATTAACGCAGAATAACTATTTTCATTTATACGAATGATCATCTTGAAACTGTAACATATAGGTATCTGGTGTTATTACAGGCAACAACCCCATTATCAGAAAGTCAATGAGTTTTTTCTCTGATCCTCCTGAATTAAGAGTGAAGAACGTCCATCCGAATCCTGGTACAGACAAACCATTATATTTCATTTTTGATAATGTTCATATATTAAAATGTGCCAGAAATAACTGGCTACATGAAAATCGTGGGAATGTAGCTGCATTAAGATAATTAGGTCCAAAAAAATGGGCATCGAAAGCTCGAATGGGACAGCTGATTTCATCGAGCTGATATGCACATCGTGGGACATTGTGAACGTTAAGACGGCGTTGAAAGGACAGAAACTTGGCAAATAAATATCAGGAACCTCTCACAAAGCAATCATAAGACATAGTAGAATTTATGAGCCGTTTTCCAACATGGCTGAATGGAGGAACTAAAGGTTTCAGCAAAGAAACTCAATCTGCATTACATCACTCAATCATTACCTTACTAGATTTGGCGGCGAACTGGATAAATGTCATGCACAGAAACTATGTTTTGTTTGGGAGAGTGCACACTGATTCCCTAGAAGATCGATTTAGCAAGTATCGAAAAATGTCTGGAGGAAATTATCATATTTCAGTCAGACAGATTTTTGAAACTGAGACTACATTAAGAGTCCAAAGTTATTTAACAATAGTATTGAAATCTGAGAAAGTGGGGGATATTGTTAATTTAAAAAACGATATTTTCGTAAAACAGTGATTTAGCTGACGGTGATATCTTTGTGCTTTATTCACTGAATGTCACAGTAGATGATGATTTAGAAAATTTGGATGAAAATAATTTACGTGTGGTATTATATTAGTGGTTGTTGTTCATATAAAATAGTGAAAGAATTGAAAACTGACTATTGCAAGATGTTTGTATGTGCAGGTGAAAATGCATTATCGGATGAAAGAAACACTAATTCATATGTCTAACAGAGGTGGATTATGTTATACCAGCATGGATGTTGTTACTTGTGTTTCATTTGTTGTTACAATTGCTCAGAAAATACGCGGAGGAATTATTTTTGCAACAAGAGTCTCAAAGAAAGGTGTTGAAAATTTCATTGGACAATTTACCGTCCCATCTATTTTCGGGTTTCCTATATCCAACTGGTCATGGAACAAAAAGTATAGTACATTCTATTGTATTGACTATTATTAACATTGTTTTAAATAATTATGTAAAAAGAGCAAATGATTTCAAAAGAAAAAAGAATGTACAAAATTACAAGAGACTCAACAAATCTTAAAAGGTGTGTTTTATTAATTTTAGAAGAAAAACTTTCGAATGAAATGAATAATCATATGTACTAATGTTTCTTTACTTTAACATAATAATAATCAGTAATATATCAATTTTTTACATTTGTAATATAATTGTTGTAATATATTTTTACGATACTTTAATCAATATCAAAAAGGTTGAACCAAATCTAACAGATTTCCACTTTAAATGTGTCAATAATTCATGTGGAAGAAAGCAATTTTCTGCTTTTGATTTTGCTGTGCAATACTTTTCTAGTTGATACAACGATACTTCGTTGGTCGCATAAAAAACATTTCCTATATTCATGTAAATACTCTTAAACTTTACTAAAAATCTAAACAGTATTTTCAAAAAGTATCTCTTAAGTTCACTGTTACTCACTCTATCGACGCGTGTGACGAAAATTATATTTTCATCGCACATTCACTAACTTAGTAAAAACACAAAACCAGTTAAAGAAAATATTGACGAAAAATACTATAAGAAATTTGATAATTTCAGAAAGAAAAGGGGTTAAAATGTATTAAAATTCATTTTAAAAAATTGTATACGTCATTTTTTAAAGAATGATCTCAAAGTGTCTCGTTTAAAGTATGAAAGTCCGCAAAATAATTGTTGTACCTGGGTCTAATTTTAAAAAACTCTAAAAATAAATAGGAAACTTTAAGACGTACTGCCCCGTGTACGAGGGTATTAGACTGCACTGTGTAACGTCACAAACTCAATGGTATGGCCTTGTAACTAAGGTGGCCGTGGCTGATCCCACCGTAAGTCCAATGAATGCACTAAACGTGAATCAAAACAGACATGAATAATTGTTTTCTTTATTTTCATTCTAATTGTTTTAAAACACAACAATATGAATAATAATGGTAAAAAATCATGTTTTATTTCTATCTATCAGATAAAAATATAGTACAAATAATATTCAAGAACTCGCTTGATTAATTTGAAATGTACAAGAGCGTGTAGAAACATGGAGGCCGAGCACAATGGTTCCGTGATTCATGCATCTCACCTCGGAAAAAGAGAAATATCTTTCTCAGATGTCGGGTGACCTATAGATAAAAGTAATGTAGTAACGGAAAATGTACTACAAATCAAAGTGAACTTTCATCACTTTCGCGATATAAAAGTTGATCTTTTTTCGAAAATAAGAGTTTTCTCCACAAGACACCATCAATTATAATTACAATTATTTCATTTAAATAGCTGGTGAGTTATGATTTCAAGTAGAAATCACAGTAAGTTCATGTTGCTCTGTTTATTTACGCCGATTTAAGATAATTTAGTGATTTAATTCTACCTTAATTAGCGCATATGTTGAAGCTTTTAGTGCATATCGATACGAGCTCTGCTCGTGAAATACGTGTGTTGCTCTAAGGTGCGAACCATCACCGATTTCGAATGGCTGAAGCAAAGCAGATTCTACTACGACGAAGAGGAGGAAATCGTCACTATTTCCATCACCGACGTCAATTTCATCTACCAGAACGAGTTCCTCGGATGCACGGAGCGACTTGTGGTGACGCCGCTCACAGACAGATGCTACATCACACTCTCACAGGTGATATCACCCCCACACCACCTACACAATATTACCTTTTGGTTAGAGAAAGTAAAGAAACAAAAATTGCTATCCGCGTTGACTGAAGTCAAGTTAATTATGTTACGTTGAATGAAAATGGGAGACGGGACCGGAGTTCGAACCCGGGACCTTGAGCTGTTACCTGGCGGTGAGGTTCCCCGCAATCTAAGAGATTTCTATGAAGTCAAGTTGCCAACTACTCACACAACTTGGAAATATTTGCCGAACTAGTTCGTAATAATTGATAATTACTTCTTCTGATTTTTTACTATTGGATGAGGACAAATATTTCCCTTTTTTTTAAACAATAATAAATTTAGTCGTTTGACTTTTTCTTTGTATGGGTCGCATTGTCTTCAATCACGTGATACGGCTACCACTTCCGTATTTTCCACAGTTTTTGGTGAATTATTCTCGTAAATGCCCAGTAAGGTATAAAAATCTTAACGTCATTGCATTTCTATTTCAATTTGCTATGTTTTAGTAGGTTTTTTAATCGCTGTTAAGTCGGTACTTTTACCAGAATATAAAAAAAGAACTAATCCCGCGAAAATTTCTTCATATACGCCCATAGTAAATTAAAGTATAATGATTTAAAATTTGGCGCCATAACGCTGTGAAATTCATCGCCACTAGACAGGGAATGGTTCAAACTATCAATTGAAACATATTTGGGGGGTTCTTAATCCTAGTCACTCTGACGAATATAATAAATGTACTCAATTCAAGGAATTTCATTAGAATAGTTTGTGTAATGAGAAATATCAGTAAACAAATATTTTATTTTTCTTTACTAAACTCATCCAAACAATAACGTGAAATACATTCCACGCAGAATAGTGTTAATTACACATAATTATATTATTACAATGTTTTACGAACCAAATGTTCATTAAAAAATTAACTATGTAACAATAATACAATAACACACAAATACAACACACAATATAGTATTGTATTTGTGTTTTCAAAAAATTGTTAATTAAATTGACATTTTGTGAAGTATATAGTCTGCTTATTTTGATCGAATTTAAATTTATTATTTATACACGCAGACACAATGCACAATCTTCAAATGTTTACTAATAAAATTTCACTCTAACTCTCTTCCAGCTTGTGCAAAATAATAAATATGTATTTTCATATACTTAGTCAATTCAAATGTATTTATTGGTTCATACTCTTATGTACTCGAGATGATCCAAAGGGGATATCACGGCATGATACGTAAAAAGAAAACACTGAGTGAACAAATAGCAAAATACATCATTTTACTGGCAATTACTATTACATCTTAACTTATTGGTTTTTCTACGTGGGTTTATTATATTTAGACAATTCCTTTGTATCATCATTCTGGAACCACCCCCAACCATTTCATTTATCATTTTCTTTTCAATTCCTGAACAGGCACTGGGCATGTCCATGGGCGGAGCTCCGGCTGGCCCCGCGGGCACAGGAAAGACGGAGACGACAAAAGACATGGGGCGTTGTCTCGGAAAGTATGTGGTTGTCTTTAACTGTTCCGATCAGATGGACTTCCGAGGGTTGGGTCGCATATACAAAGGTATGATTCGTTTCGAAAATTGTTTTCCTTAACAAATAGATATGTTATAACATTGTATGTGCTTTTTAATGTACGTTTCATCTTCGTTTTCAACTTCGCAAAATTATGAAAATCCCTCTCTAAAACTTTATAAATCAATTCTTTAATCATTGGAATAGAATAGAACTGACGTTGTTGCTGGAAATGTATTGGGTTAAACGTGCACTTGGTCATTTTTTCGTGTGATAATTTCATGGATTAGTAAGACTTCACAGAGCACTTTTTAAGAGAAACATGTACGTAACTCTTAAGGGAATTTGGAAACTTCTCACAGTCAACGCTGTTCATTTTGCGTGTTTCCTTCACTCTTTTTCTCTTGTCTTGAAAGAGACAAAGATGAAGGATGATACGATGTCTCTTTTGACTTGGCAGGGGAATTACAAGGGTGCCGGATGCCTTTCCTGACGCACCTCCCCGAGGCGCGTGGTACATGAATGACATGAGGGTGAGTGGTCATGAGTGAATGTTGTGGTGGAATAAAAGGCAGGAGGGAGGAGAAAACCTGCAGCGAAACCTGCTTCGTCCCCCACCGCGAATACTACTTGAATCAGACAGGTTTTGAACCAGTGTCACTAGACGTAGAAGGGGGAGTACGCCACGGATCGCCCCGATGCTGTTCATACTACACACTGGTAAATTTTCCTTTACACAATTTAAAGAGATGTTTCAAGAAGTTTCTTTTCCTGCTCCCTCTTCCAAGGATTTCCCCACGTCTGAACTGATTGAATGAAGTGTGTATGTTAATCTTATTGTTTTGTTTTAGCGTTTCCTCTCCTCGTTTTGAGGCAGAATTACACAGATTTTCACCAAAGGCAGTTGTCTAAAAAGGAGCAAAAACGATTTCCCCAGAAATTACATTTCTCTCCCAAAACTCATCATGGTCGAACTCCCTCCCCTATTTTGAAAAAATAAAAAAAAATCGTTCGTTTAATTTTTTTTTAAATACTACAAAAACATAAAACGTCATGTCTTACAGATGACTGATTCGTGGAGCACTGAAACATTGGTATGAGAAAGAATAGCAAGACTAGTAACAGTAACAATGTTTTCACCCTCCTACAACCCCTCTTCCCCGAAGACCAGCCAGTATTTTTGGTTGTCTATGCGAATTTTTGCGATTTCCTCCACTGGCGTACCTCATAAGGACCAGGGCTGGAGTAGTGAGGCCCCCATACACAAAGGCATCCCTACTAGAACATATCCAACGTTCTGATGTATTAAAAAGAATTTAAATTTGAGTTTCATTTATTAAAAAGTTCAGTATGTATTTAGTTTACGGTTTTAAAAATGTTTCGGATAATATTTATGTTCAAATTTGCGAGTTTAAATAATGTTCGGTGACCAATTTGGAGACCCCTTACACGATGAGGCCCGAGATGGATCGCCCCCTCCGCCCCCGCTTAGGTATGGTACTGCCATCGTCTCTCCGCTTCAGTGTCCCAATCGCTGCATTTAATTTTTACCCAAATCTAATCTGATGAGAGGAGGAATTATACACAATTGAACCCGTGTTAATGATAAGTACGATAAGAACTGTCGTTGAGTCTTGATTTTCCGGGAATTACCGCACTGAGGTGTTGAAAAACGATTTTTCGGCCATCTTGTTGAAACCTTCCTCAGTAGGTTTTCGCAACAATTCCCAGAGAGCCAAGACTCCGGCCACGGAAGCCCACGCTCTTATAATAACTATCTCTTGTTGCTAGGCCTGGCGCAGTCCGGCTCGTGGGGTTGCTTCGATGAGTTCAACCGCATTGAGCTGCCCGTGCTGTCGGTGGCAGCTCAGCAAATCGCCATAGTGCTCGCGGCCAAGAAAGAGAGAAAGACTTCCTTTATCTTCACAGATGGTGATAACGTCTCACTCAACCCAGAATTCGGACTTTTTATCACCATGGTGAGATGCTATTTGGGGTCATCCATCCAATATGGGCAATTTTTGACCACCCTTCGAAATATGTTTTTACAAAGACGAGACTCTACCCCCGCCACAAATTTTTCAAGAATCTCCCCCATCAAAAAGATACACTTTTTTTTAATTCTTTGAAACATTTACTATATATATATAAATATTAATTTTTAATGGTGATTTAAAAAACAGCAATATATTATTTAATTTGTTGAAACATTTCTTATTTATAATTATACGTTATTATAGTAATTTTCATGATCATAAATGTCTATATAATAATGTGAAACTCCATGAACGTTCAATTTTCGTGACCCCCTCTCCCTTCTATGATTCATCGTAAATCAACGTAACGCATAAGCGAACGTATTTAATGGATGACCCCTTTGATTATTATATACACTCGCAGCTGCACACTGTAAGAAAAGTGCGTTGCGAACGTCCAGAACAAAATTTCGAAATACATTTGCGAAATTAGTTTGGACTATATTTTCTTAGTTATGAAAAGGCTGAGCTGTGTTGTCGATGTTCTAAAATTTGACTTTTCGGCGGTAATTGCATCTTAAAGTGCTCAACCAGAACAGACATATTTGAGAGATAGTGTCCTACTGTGAAAATTAGATAAAAGATGGGAAGAAATTAGAAAAGTCTTGATTAAAGGTGAAGAGAATAGTGGAGTGGATGTATCTACGTTTTGCCGGGAAAACGTTTAATTACCTCATTTATTGGGATCATTTACTCAAGGGAAATCATATTTTAATAGTTTTTTGTTTTTGTTTTTTTATTTAAGAGCGTATGATTTTCTCATAACTGTAACAATGAGCACGGTAATTTTGTTAGACTAAGGGTCAATAAATCTTTCTTAGTTAAATCATTTATCTTGGCCCAAAATTTTTTATCCTGTTGCCTAATAACATTAAATCAAGTTTAAATTTGAAAATATTTGTATGAAAAATTAAACATTGGCTTAGTGATTTGATCGACTTTAACTTTCTTGTTAGCATTTTAAGACAGCATTAAATTAAATTACCTAAACTTAATTACCCAAACAGTTCATAACTGATAAAAGTGTCTGTATTCAGTGACAATTCTATCGATAGCAGATGAGAATGCGTTGCAGTGGCCGCTCAGTTCATTTGTAGATTTCAAAAGGAAGACTGAATGGACTGATTTTAATCTGTAAGATTGTATTATTATTCTTTTTTTTCTCAACATAACCACCGTTACATTTTATGTTGGTAGTTATTAATTCCTACACTTCAACATTATAAAAATTGTATTATTATTATTATTATTATGTTCTCACTAAATTTGTTAATCATTCCCATTAGAATTCTTATGTAACATCGCAATTTCAAGTACAGTATGTTTACTGCGACCATATCTACTTTAACTTCCACATCATTATAATATGTGGGTGTTTCTGTCTCAACATGTAAAAGAAATGTAACTTGAAAATCGAATTTGGGAGCACTTCAGATATCAGACGGATGAAATTGATGTATTAACGACAGGTTATAATTTAAACATTCTTTCTGTGCAGAACCCGGGTTATGCTGGACGCCAAGAACTTCCTGAGAACTTGAAGATCAACTTCCGCACGGTGGCCATGATGGTACCTGACAGGCAGATTATCATGCGAGTCAAGTTGGCCTCTGTGGGGTTCCTGGAAAACATCAACTTAGCCAGGAAGTTCTTCACGCTGTACAAGCTATGCGAAGAACAGCTTAGCAAACAGGTGTCCAACTTCAACTTTAAAATATTTGGGGAGGCGGATGTATCTTGAAATACCATATTTTTGTTTAATTTTTTAAAAATTTTTAAATTACTAAAATGTATCCTATTTTTATGCTCCGACTTATACATATTTTTCCAACTGCTACATATTCAATGTTGAGGAAAAGAAATTACAATTTTTAAAAACTTTTGTTACAGGATTAAATTATTAATCAGGTCTCTTATGATTAATAGAGAAAAAATGTGAAAAGTTCATAATACCAGTGTCTGATTATAATTTAAAGTAAACAGGATTCTTTTAAAACTTCCTAAGAAATCACTTGGATAAAAATTGAATAAATAATAGAATATAAGGTTCATTTGGGAACTTTTTTTTTATTAATACTATTCCACGGTACATCGGGTGTTTTGTTTCAGAGTAAGTCGGATTGTCAAAATAAAAACAATTCACAAATTAAGCTTTATGAAGGAGATAAACATTCAAATCACTTGCATTCTTTGCTTTTTCAGACGAGAAAGAAAAAATGAGCATTGGCAGCTAAATATAACTAAATCGAGCCAAACCAGACAAATCTTACATACCGTGGATCTTTCACAAAAACTGGACTGCATAATTTCAACCAATATGGGCACCTTGATCGAAATAGTCTCTTGCTGGCTTCACGCCTCTTTTACTTTATCACGCCTTTTTTAAAGAACTCTTGATACTGAATCAATTCTCTTTTCCATGCATGTTGTTTTTAATCCTTTTTATTTATAATAGTTTACTTCCAACTGTGCGCTACCTTAACACGGTTGTGTACTTTATCTCTGTACCCCTCATCCTGATCCGGGCTTTTCTCCGGTTTTCCTTGGGGTAGTGGCAGATTTTCCATGGGTGGGAATGTCGTTAATACTTTTGTTTCATTATTCTCGAATTTTTATTGCACAAAATATCAACAATTCATTTTCGAGTAATAAAGGGATGACTACGTATTTATTAAATAATTTCTTATAACTGTTAAATTCGCCATTCCCTTGAGCCCTTGATCGGAATTAATAGGAGAGTAACTTGGTTTGTTATCCCCCACAGGTAATACGCAGATTGCAACTGCTTATTTGACAATTAAGTGCATATATGAGTAAATATATGAACTTCTGGAGAGTTATATGAGTACTTAAGTTTATTGAGCTCCGCGTGGACACGCGCAGATCGTAACTGAAGAACGGTGTGCGCAGGTGCATTATGACTTCGGGCTGCGCAACATCTTGTCCGTGCTGCGTACGCTGGGCGCGCAGAAGCGAGCCAACCCCACGGACACGGAAGAGACCACCATGATGCGAGTGTTGCGGGATATGAACTTATCGAAGCTGGTGGATGAAGACGAACCTCTGTTCCTTTCGTTGATTGAGGACTTGTTCCCGGGGATCAAACTGACCAGTTCGACGTACAAGGAACTGCAGAAGGGCATCGAGGTAGCGTGCAAGGACAAAGGACTCATCAACCACCCGGGGTGGAATCTCAAGGTAAAGGATCTCGAAAGCGTTATGGCATTTCTTTTGGTATCTTCTCGCACTGTCACATGAATCCAGAATAAGTACAACAATCACTATAGTCAAAGTCAAGTTACGTTGCCTCCAGAAATTCAACTTAAGAAAAAAAGACAGCAACGGAAACGCAATGTGTTTATTAGTTTATTGTATATTAGTCGCAGTAAATTACTTTATTGTCCTCAACGTCATGGTCATAGTCAGTTTGAATCAGCTCTCTTCACAATATTTTTTTAAATTTATTTATTGTCAGTCTAACTGGCTTCATTGATGTTGATACAGAGTTAGTGCTCAACTCTTTCACTTCGCAATCGCAGAGAATAATGATATTTGTACCTCGCGTTATGTTGGCAGAACATTCGAACTTCTCAAAACTTAAGTACATTGCCAATATGGGCCATCAATTCAATTCACTTGCACTTGTGGCGCTATTCTGCATCGAGCGAGTGGAACGAATATTACCTTGTGTCTTAGCCTATTGTGATATTAACTTTATATCTTTACAGCAAATAGTCTCTTTAGTGACTACTATTAATATGTTTTTGGATATTACTTAAATTTGTAGGTGTTGGCAATTTTGTATTAGGTAGCCACATTGCATAATTTTCGGCAAAGTTACAGGACTTTCAGTGTAGGGCAATCCCTACGTCGTATTTCGACAAAGAAATGACAAGATATTACTATCTTTAGAAAGCGAGATCTGACAGATACCAGAGTGATACAACAGAAAGTGATGATGCTCACATGCCATATGCGCTGGCCAACACTTTTGATCTATCGGGTCGGCAAATGAATCAAACTAATGGGTCTTATTTATTTCTTTATTTGTAACGCGATATTTTGATTTTCGTCGAAAAATTTATATTATTTCAAATTGAAAATATTCAATAGTATATTTCTTTGTTCCAAAAGTATTTTTTAATATTTAGTATTAGAATAAAATGTTTTCGTATTGTGACATATGATGAGGTTTTCCGAACTTCCAACTGTGCGCTACCTTGACACGGTTGTGTACATTATCTGTACCTCCCATCCTGACCCGGGTTTTTCCCAGGAAATGCCACCTCAAAGATTAAATCTGACAGAATATATTTATAACAAAGTTGAGCCCCCAACATTTGATGAAAAATGTACTACAATATGCGGGCTGCAAGTTGGACAGCGCTGCTATCGCTGACGAACACAAATACCGAGCCTTTTGAAGACAAACTAGAAAATGTCCGAAACATCGACAAATTGTTATAGATACCGAACTAACCTATCCTCAAATATAACGATGTTATATATAAGTTCCGTAGAGTAAATTAATTTATAGTTATCCACGTGGTCATACGCAGTTTGCAACAGCTTTTTGAACGATAAATTTATAGAGTAAAAATTCACTTTATAAGCAAAATTTTGGAATAATTAGATTTCATGTGAGTTCTCTGAGTCAGTCTCTATTCTAGCGCGAACTAGCGCATCTATAGTCTTACGACGCGTACAGGTTCCTTTACCCTAAACAATCGAAAAAGTTTATTTCAGTAATGACTAAAATTTTAGAAAAAGTTCCTGCGGATACTGTACCAAGAACACAACATACAACTCTTGTCTCCCTTAAAAGATTGATTACTAAAAATGTGCCACGGAATGGACATCCAATAAAACTCATTCATCAATACTTTATGATGAGTTATAAGGTAAATCTATTTCTCTAAGCTAACATGTAGGAAACATACAAAATATATTTCTAGCTGATTACCCGGTAAAGCCCAAAATGTTTATTACTTATTAGACCAACGAACCCAATTGCCGGGAACACCGCAGATTGAATTTTCGCTTCAGAGACATGACACAATGGCAGCAGCGCGGCTGCACCATTTCATTAAAACGCTTCTAAATCATATACCATTCGTCCAAATTTTACCATTTAAAGATTTTTTAATTTTTGTTAAATGCACAAAACAATATTAAATTTTATGATGGACTTTTATCTTCTTGAAATATAATCTTGAAGTATTTTACTATTTTTAATAAAGTTTTTTTAAAACGTGAAGCTAACCTTCATAGACATATGCTGTCGCGGACGTTTTTGAAGAACTCTTTGAGGCGAAGAATATTGTCATTCATAATTGTTACCAATCTCTAACCGTTTATTTATTTATTTATTTTTTGTGGGGCTTTAGGACTCGTCAACATTGAGGTCATTAGAGCCCAACTAGAGCCTAACCGTTTAGGTGGCGTAAGCAAATATACCTCTTTTTCCCAATTGTATTCATATATATTGTCAAAAACCATGTCTATCTTTCGTTTAAAAATTAACGCCAGTCTATTTTCATCCTGAACATCTAAAGTATATTTTGCCAAGATTCATCACGATTGATTCAGTCGTTCAGTCGTGATTAAGCAGCAGACAGAGTTACGCATTTATATATTAGTGTGGATTATTAAATTATCTAGATTCTAAGAAGGATTTTCGTGAGAAGTGGTGATTAGTTTGCGTATTAAAAAATAGAAGCTTGTGGCGAGAGTTTTCTCGTGTACGATGTTAGTCGGTGGGGGGGGGTGGAATATGGGAGAAGGTTCGATTATAAGTAAAGTGGGGAAAGCAACAACAGGGGTCATATTTCGAGGAATTTCAAACAGAAGTTAGGAGTTTTAACTCACAACTTCCGAGTACCTACTCGTGGAGGAGTGTTTGCATCGTCAACGGCCAGGAGAAAATTGCGACGGACCGGGACTAGAACTCGGTACCTCCTGCAGTGGACAGCACACCTGCGGCCAGAGCAAGGGGCCCCGGGTTCGAGTCCCGGTCCGTCGCAATTTTCACCTGGTCGTTGACAATGCAGAATTTAGGAGTGTTCACGGATTTATAGGACAAAAATTATTTGGGATTCTCCCAATATTTAATGTACTATTAGATCCAACAATCTTCACCGAGATAATTTGTATCTCATGATGTAATTTTCAGATCAATGAAAATGATCAGTCTACGAAAACTGTTCAATATTTGTGACACATGTTGGCGCAGGTGGTGCAGTTTTACGAGACTTCCCTAGTGCGTCACGGGCTAATGGCGTTGGGGCCAACTGGCGCAGGGAAGACTACCTGCATTCACACACTGATGCGGGCCTTCACGGAAATGGGAGAGCCTCACAAGTAAGTAGACGAATACATCAGGGACGAAATAAACTGCTCTACCTGTACCTTCTACACTTTATAACTGTAGTAGCCTCATGCATATATTTCAAATTGCACTCTTCGCAATTGCCTAATAGACTGATCTAAAAAAGGCGTGGACAAGATATTTGTACCGCGAAAGCTGTGACGTAAGGAAATGCGTCTGTTTAGCTACACAACTGACCAATCAAAATTTTGAATCTTAAGAAACCGGAAATGGAGCGCGGTGTGTAAATGAAGTAGGTATGAGCTGTCTAGAAATAGGCTTCCATTCCCAATGCATTCAAAGTCAATCCTCAAGTGTATTGTCATGAAACATTAATTTCATTAATTTTCAAATTAAAAATATGACATTAGAAGGTTCTGGAATATTAAAAAAAGGGAGCAGCAGGGGCGAGGCGTCCCAACCATCCACTCGCCGGGCCGACGGAGGGGTGAGGTTGCCGGCGTGGTGAGAATAAAAGGCCACTAGTTTCAAAGGAAATATAAAAACATATTAAAGAATCATTTTTAGAAAGGCGGTTACGCGCACTAGGCAGGGCGGCACTTGTAACAAAGATATTTGGAAACGTGACCTAGAGAATAAGAAATCTACTAAAATTAACCCAGGGTCTCTCTTGTGAAGTTTGAGCCGAAGGCGTGGGTGGAAGGGTTCAAAGAGAGCGACTTTTAGGACATTTCGAGAAGGGACCTTATGCAGAAAAACAAAGTCATAAAATTTTGAGAGTACAGAGGGCGCGAAATTCAATGGATCAAAGTTTGGCGGCGTGGCACACAGACAGAAAGGCAACGCGGTGCGGTAGACCACAGATGGGTGTTTTCAAGACGCAGAAGTCACTAGGGACAAACACAGACTTGCAGAATAAAGGGTTCTTTTGGCGGCCGGCGAAATGCTCCAGAACAATAGAAGAGGCGTGGGAGCGATAGACAGTTCGGCACGAGCCAGTCACATGGCGTCGGCATGGCTTCAGTAGAAAGCCAAGAAAGTTGTTAAATGGAAAGACGTGATTCGTTGGACATTGAACATACGTCACGACCTCACAGCCTACCAAACGAACTCCACGTGGAGTAGTTTCCACAAAATGATTGGTTCCTAAAATCACGTGTCACGTCCAAGGGCGTGAACGTTTTCCAAATTTTGGGTGGAGAGGAAGGGATTTATTCTATAAAACAACGTGCGTATTAAGCATTATAGAGGAGGGAAAGAACAGACATTTTTTCGAGAATACTTTACTTATCATTGAGCTTCACTTACTACTTACTTGTTCACTTTCGAGAACTTATTACGAATAACTTGAAATAGTTGCTCTACTGGCGACAGTGTCAGTCTTTTGTTCGAAGCTAGTTTTGAAAGTTCCTTCAGAGCCCTTCGAGACTTTGTATTTTTGTCGGGAATCATCCTCATTCCAAATCAATCGATAATGTACTTGTTTGAAGTATTCTGTTGGTTAGCTAAGTGATCCAGCACTTCGGCTCTTGAGTATTTAGTAGTGCGTTCTCGTAATAATTACCGTGATTTTTTGTGGGACTTTACGGCTCATGTCGACATCAAAGGTCATTGGAGCCCGAAAAACTTGTACAGGTATGGAAAATGCAGTTACGCAATAGGGAGAGCCAACATGACTCTCCCCGCGAGAGAGACTCGCCGAATGACTCAACCATACCCACTAAAAATCCTTCTGAATTACAACTCAAAACTCAAATATCAACATATCTCAAATCATTACATACATCATTTTAAAAAAGATAGAGAGGAGGAAGAAAAATGAAAATGAAAGATACATTAGCGTCGGGATCGAAAAGAACAAGAGGTGACCAAGGAAGGTCAGGAAAGAGAAAGGAAGGAATCTAGCACAAGTAAGTGGAAGGAATGCCAGACTCAGCTCGGGACCCCGTGAAGGGG
>NNCF01126202.1:133459-179300 GCA_002313205.1 Laupala kohalensis
GGGGGCGTAGTAATTAACGTGTTAACCAGTGAACGTTATTAATGGGATTGATGAACTTTTGATTTATGACTTTGAACAATTAATCACATCGTGGAAAGATTCGCCGCAACGAGTTCCATTAGCGAGTAAAAAGGGCGGAACTCGGAATGCGAAACATAAGACAATAATTTGGCCATGGAATCGGAGCACGGTAACCGAAGGCATCTGTAATGAATGGGGTTACGAGAGGCGACCCAGGTCATTCAACGAGGAAGCTCGGCAGGTAGCCGCTGGCACAGACCCACAGGTCAGCGAACCTGTCCACAGCCCTAGGCAACCACACAGTTTCGGACGACGCAGCACCACCTGTCATCCATACCAGTAAATAAGGTAATTGTACGAGGACTGGTAGCTTCCATCCAGACTAGTGGCGAGCCGTGCGTCTTCGGACGAAGAGAAATACTGACTAAACGGAAAAGATAGTGATGTTTCCTAGTCACCAGCCAAATAAATTACTTTTTTATTTTGTATTTTATTGTGTCAAGTAATATTAGGAGACTGGGCTTAGTACCCACTTTAAAATTATCATGTCATTTTTACGTGTGAATTTTGGGGGGGAAATCTAGGGGAGTGTAAGTTTGCATGTGTGTACTAGCATTGGAATTATTTCAAGAATGTAGTGGTATTGTGATTACAAAACCAATTTTATTTGTGACGCTGCGCGTATTTATACCAGTAGTGTGTTTTCTTCAATGAATGGGCACGAACCCAGCCCGACTTCAATTCCTTTCATTTTGGAGTTATTAATAAACCATTGCGATAATTAATTAGGGGTAAATAATCACTACTATTTATTTCATTAGTTAGTAGGAGGTGCTTGTTACCACTACTCTATTTTGTGATATTATAGTTAGACCATTCTATTTTTAAATTATTAATATTAATAACTCCTCTTCCTTTATGTTGTTACAGTATCGATGTATCAATTTCTTCGTGAGTTATCGGGGGAACGGAATTTCTAACACACATACACACATACTACATTCGACATCGCCAAAATTTGAAAATGACTCTCCTGGGGCCAATTCATTAATATCCGAAGACATCAAAAAAATTTCGATCGATTACAATACCTTTCTTATACATCTTAACATTATCTTCTAAAAAGTGGGTTTTCATGGATATGCACCGCGCGTAATGTATTTATTACTAGAGTCCGAGATGACTGTGTATCTGCTGCACAGGGAGATGCGGATGAATCCGAAAGCCATCACGGCGCCGCAGATGTTCGGAAAGTTGGATGTCGCCACCAACGATTGGACGGATGGCATTTTCTCTACTCTGTGGAGAAAGTCTCTCAAGGTGCGTTTTAATTATTATAATCTTTCACACGAAGAGAAAGAATTCAAAGGGATTTTCAGTGAGGAAAACAAATTCTTTAAAAAATTATTCATAGCTTGCTGATTCCATTCCGGGTTAATATTATAGGGACCTAAATTGTTGCGATTAATTTTAAAGGATATTTATAAATAAATGTATTTACCCCTCCAGTATTCGGGTAGCACGGTCGGGTGGCGTATACTGTCACCCCAAAAGAAACTGCGTTTTTTCGCAAAACGTGGACGGATATTTAAAACTTTTGGGTATTACTCTCATCCGGGATGCGTATTTTATCATTTCACGCCGATTTTATGTTAAATTTATTAATACTAAAAGACTGTACTAATCTGAATGATGTATAAAGAAGCGTTTCGTGGCAGGGGTTTAAAGAATCAAATTTAATAATTACCGGACTTATTATTAACTTAGTTTATTGTCCTCCACGTGGTCATACGCAGTTTGTAACTGTTTTTTTGACAAAGTGTATTATTATTATTTATTACATTCGCTCGTTTTTGGGTTATTTTTATTTAATTAGCTTGTAAAAAATATCAAAGCCAAAAATCAATAAAATTATATTCTGTGTCATACATGTACCCCTAAACTTGACACACATTTTTCTCAAATAAACACTGCCCCCAGCAATAACAATGGCGACTTATCAGCGCGTAGAGATCGGTAATTCCAGCGAAAACATACGCAATCGTGTCCTAATATATTATTAAGAAGGTACAGAGAATTTCAGTTCATGAGCTAAACTTGTGATTCATGATGAGATACGTGGGGTGTTGTGACACCCCACCCAACATTTGAAAGGTTGAAAAGAGATATTTTTACTTGTTCCCGTGATCAGCAAGAAGGCAACCTTAATGTCCAAAATTCAACTACAATCGTTTGTATTCGTTAACATGATACGCTTCGTGTTTACAGATGAAACCAACAGACCATATATGGTTGGTATTGGATGGCCCCGTGGATGCTGTTTGGATTGAGAATCTCAACTCTGTTCTGGATGATAACAAGACGTTAACTTTGGCAAATGGTGATCGCATTGTGATGGCTCCAAATGGAAAACTGGTCTTCGAACCGGATAATGTGGACAATGCGTCACCAGCCACGGTATGTCTCATGGTGATTTTGGTGACATCCTAGGTGAATTTGTCTGAGCGTACTGTAGAGGCGGCAAGGACAATTGTCCTGGGTGCAAAAATAGTTTGAAAATAACTTCTTTGCCTGCAACATTGTCATTGTAATATTCTATAAAAACTCATTCAATCTACTATATCACCTATATGCGTTAAATACATCCATCATATGTGATAAATTTCGGTCAGATGAAAATGGCGACGAGCCGGAAATCGAACCTGGGACTCCTGTACTGATCGCAGGGGTGATCTTCTCCACAAGTAAGGTACACGTAATAAATATATGCATACATCTATCATACTATCAATACTGACCAAATTTTCACCTTTTTTAGCACTGTACCACTTAATCTACTTCTTGATGTTCCTAATTTTTCTCTAATCGCACATTTTGTGTTTCTAATCTTCACCATTTTGAACAAATAATTCCTGAGTTTCCATTAATTTATTTTTTTCTTTCATATCGTACACTCCGTTTTGATTCAGCTTAACTATGCATTGGCCCTCCTTCAGCACCATGGAATTTACAGTTCAACTGCATACAAACAGTGATTCCACTTCTTATTTTTGACTTTCTTTCCTCCTCTTTACATAATAATAAAAAATATAGTCATATAATATTAAAAATATATTATAATAAAAAAGAATAATAAATATATTGTATGACCAAGCGGAGGGCCATAAACTAATTTACTTTCCAGAAGCAAGCAAGGGACCATCCCATCAATTCCGATCAAGATGCGGATTTAACATTTCAGCACATTCCTTAGATTAGAATAAAAAGTTACCTAAGTGTTATATCAACAAAATACCAACAAATATGAATTTAATAAAACACAAAAAGTTATTCAGAAGTAATCATTATTATCACACGATAGATTATTCGAAAAATATTGTTTATAGATGGTAATTATTAAAATAATTCGAGGTTCATTATTCAAGATTTAAAGGGGTGAGTGGATGAAGGAGGTATGTAACTTTTTTTTAAATTATTATTGTCAGGGATAAAAAAGGTGTGAGTTGGCCTGTTATTTGGTACTTAAAACAACTCTCTAGAAGGAGGTATGTGACAACAACAAAGTATATTTCTGATGGAAGAAGGATGTATGTAACATAAATTATCATATACCTCCTCCTTCCCTTAGTTCAAAGAATCAACAATGTAACAACACTCCTTCATCCAGTAAAGAGTTGTTTTCAACTTGGTGAGTTAAGGAAGTATGGATAGGAAAATAATACATACCCCGTTCTTCCACAGTGCAGAAGACATAGCGTATTGGCTTGAATACGCGACCCCCAATATAATGCGATCCTAAGTATTTTGGAGGAAAAATCACAAAGAGGAAATACCCATTTTATTTTATCCTTTTTAATTACAACTTTTTCCCTAACTCATGAACAATGCATGCACCTTTTATTCAATTTTTCCCACCAAACTTGGTCTGTTTTTATACCCATCCTTGAATGGCAAATGTTGAGAAATGATAAATAGTATAAGGGTCTTGGCGTAAGAGTCATCGAGACCAGAAACACTAGCTACCGCAATTTCGCGATCGCAACACAACGTGCGCGCGTGTAAGACGACTACAGGTCAGACAACTCTGCTGCATCATAATGTTCTTGGAGCACCGTGAATTCTTCATTAGTGGTTGTCAATAGATGCGGTAAAATGCCTGCTGAGGCGCACAATACACAACTTATGGTTGCTAATCTTGAAGGACTCGAATATAATGCGAGTACAACTTTGGAAGCTATACATATTGGGAAAAGAAAGCTATTCGGACCAATACGGTATTTCCTTCGTGTACTCAACAGCTGTTTGCGACAGATGGAAAGAAAAGTCCTTGCGTTTAAGAAGACGTTTTTACGTCTGAGTTTTTAAAATTAATACTGATGGAAATAAGATTTGAAATGATTTCTAGGGAACAATTTATGTTAAACTTAGTTCTCAAATCGGATAGTTTTGCTGAATTTAATACGATTGATGACAAAGAACCTTCGAGACTGAAGTTTCGCTTAAACAAGAGAATCAATCATTTGGACAGACTCCTGCACAGGCCAAAATAAAAATTTCTTAATGATTGTTTATATCAATATCTTGTACAAAAAAGTCAATTTAAGATCATCGACCACAAGTTCCCAGAATTAGGCCAAATTAGCCCAGAATTAGGATTCGGATCGGGATTTTGTCCGAATAGAGAAAAATTTAATAAGACACCCGACTATTTGTACCCCTCAACAACAAAAATGAAATCATTGCCTCTTATAGTAGAAAAAATATGGTGTTTGATATGGAACACCAATTCAGAGATACTGAGGATCTTCCCAAAAAGACGAAACTTTTGAACAGAAAAAAAAGATATTCTGAATGAAAAAGTATATTTTAGAGATGAAATTAAATTGATTCGTGTGGTCACTTTTGGGTCATACCTTTTCAAAGAACTTAGATCGTCATACTCCCTTTAAAGAGGTAAATATTCATAAAAATTTGAAAAGAAAATTTTCTCTTACCGATGACTTAGACATCCTATGACTCTCAGAAAAACTGGCATGCAGTCCAAGGAAAAAATTGAAAAACTTAAGGAATAGCTGCGCTTTATTGCGGACGAACACAAGTGGTTCTCTGAGAAGGTTTTTCGTGAAAATTGGGTATAATGAGATAATACGAATAATTGAAAGCTTCTCTTGTAATACAAACTATTACTTTTATTAAAATAAGAACAATTTTCTATGTGTGTTATTTTATAATAATATACTAGATATGCTGTATAATACAATAACATTACTTTTTAATGTACAAACAATACTCATACAAATATAAACTATATTTATATAAAACTTTTATTCCATGGTCATAACCCCATAGATTTCATAAAATGATACTAATACTAACTTGGTGTGGAAGAAGGCGGTATGTACAATACATATTTTATTTTTATTTTTTATACTCATATTAACACAAAAATTCATACTGAATAAAATTTTTACCATTTATAGGAATAGTATATATTAGTAAGAACTTAATAAAATAATAACGAAAAAAGTACCACAATGAGAACTAAAGGCTAAATATCTTTAAAAAAATTTGCTGTTACATACCCTCTTCATCCACTCACCCCTTCATTTATTATTTCAATTAGACGCCGCCCCTAGACAACCTAGAGAGCCTGTATAAAAGAACCTAGAGAGCCTGTATAAAAATCCGCCTGTACCCGAAAGAAAACCGGGTCAGGATGGGAACTCACTCACGGCAATCCTCCTCAGGTGAGTCGCATGGGCATGGTTTTCATCTCGGCATCCGCGTTGCCCTGGTCACCGATCCTTGACGGGTGGTTGCTTACGCGTTCAGAGGCTGAAGCAGATGCCCTGAGGAAGTACTTCGGCAAGGTCTACGATGACGCCCATCAGTTCGTGCAAGTGCGCCTCAAGGCAAAAATGCCAATCTTGGAAGCGTTGTATATACGACAGGTGAGCGAAGAGGCATCTATTTTCACTTTAAGGCAACTGTCTTAAACATCTCTTTCTCACCCGTCATTCAGAACTATGGGATTTATATATGTCTTTAAAATAATAAACATACTAGCTGTTAGCATTGCCTTGGAATTTTCTGAGACAAATCTTCTTTTACACAGAAAAAATAAAATCTATCTATATTGAAAGATCAAAATAATTTTACTAACTGGTTTATAAAACCATGAACACCATACCAATTTTTCAAATTAATAATAATACAAATTTAATACAAAACTTGACTGTATACACTACATCTCTCGGATGAATTGTCACTTCCGAGGCACGACGCGGCTGCATCGTTTCATTAAAATTGTTGTAAAATCTAAAGTATTCGTCGAAATTTCACGATTTAAAGATTCCTTTCATCTTTGTTTAATGCACAAAATAAATAATCCATTAAATTTGATGATGATTGACTTTTTTCCTTCCTAAATTACTCACTTAAATTGAAGTATTTTAACGCTTCTATTTTTAATAACGTTTTATGGATAATGTGGGTTAATATTTGTAGATAGACCTATGCTGTCGCGGACGTTTTTGTAGAACTTTTTGGGGCAAACAACACTACCATAGTTTTTATATATCTCTAACCTTTTAGGCAGCGTAAGCAAATGTAACTTATTTTTCAATTTTATCGACATTCATTGTCAACAACCATTCCCATCCTTCTTATCACACATTTAAAAAATAGTTAGTCTATATTCATCCTCGACATCTAAATCACCTCCTTGCCAAATTTCATCACTGTCGGTTCAGTGGTTTATTCGGGACCAGGTAGGACACACTTTCGTGTTACGGAATTCCATATTAGTATGGATGGATATTTATTAATTGTGTTATGTTGAATGAAAATTGGAGACGGGACCGAGATTCGAACTCGGGACATTCATGCGCTGATGCGCTTTCCCACTGTGCCATTGCGTTCGTTTCTAGACCCACTCCACCATTGACATTCAACTTGCGAGACCCACAGACCTCTGAGGTGATCTCGTAGAGATCCTCGTATGAGGTGACACTCTTAGGAAGTACTTGATTGTGGATCGCTATTTTCCAATTCCGGAGTTCACAAGCATAGTTAAGAGATTTCTGTGCGGATAATTATGTATGAAAATCTTTTGAAGATTTCACCAACTGGATCAGGTACCTGGGTGGGGGCGCAGTCTGCGGACATGTTGCAGGGCCTGATGCAGGATGGGCCCGAGTACCGCTCCGACTCCTTCCTTCGTCACTTGTTTCTCTTCAGCGTCATGTGGAGTCTGGGCGCCATGTTGGAGTTGGAGGACAGAGAGAAGCTGGAGGAGTTTGTGACGACGCACGAAAGCAAGTTTGATTGGCCGACGGTCAAGGTACGAAAAATATTCTAAAGTCAAAAGAAATTTAAACAGAGGTAAAAAGGTAGAGAACTAGACCACCGGATGGAACTGAGAGTGTCAAGGTTGGAACCAACACTACACGTCACTGAGATGTACAATTTATTTATTTATTATTATTCTAATTGTTTTAAAACACAACATGAACAATAACAATTTCCTCATTTAATTTGTATCTAACAGTTCATAACATAGTGCAAACAATATTCAGGAACTCGCTCGACTCATGCGAGAGCATTTATGCGTTAGAGCATTTACAAATATGGCGGTCGAGAACAACACTTTCGTGATTTATGCATCTCACTTCAGAAAAAGTAAAATGGCTTTCTCAATTGTCCGGTGACCTATAGATAAAAGTGACGTACAAAATACTACGGAAAATTGACCACAAATCAAAGTAAACTTCCATCACTTCCGTGATTTCAAAGTTGATCATTTTTTTTTTAAACACGTGTCTTCTCCATACGACGCAATGCATTACATCATCGTTTATAATTGCTATTACTTCATTTTAATTGCCGGTGAGGTATGTTATTCAAGTTGAAATAACAATAAACTCGTTTATTTATGTCGTTTTCAGATACTTTAGAAATTTAATTCTACCTGAGCTAGTACCACCTTAAATAATGGTGGCGTGCAAGTTGATAACTGGGGATTGCTATATCAAATGAAAACTGTTGCAGCCTGGAGAGACAATCTTTGAATACTGCGTGGACGAGAACGGAGGTTGGCAGCACTGGTCTAACCGCGTGGAAATGTACAATTATCCATCAGATGAAATACCCGATTACTCTTCTATCTTGGTACCCAATGTTGACAATGTAAGGACGTCCTTCTTGGTGGATACCATTGCGAAACAGGCGAAGCATGTGAGTGGAGCACGAATATTAATATGTTGTTTCGTTCTTCTATGCATTCACAGATATGAGTAGAGGACAAGTGCTTAAATATTCATTTAGTTAGTTAAAGATGTGGGATTAAAACTAAGTCATTATATGGAATAGTTATGTCTCGGCTCTCTTAGAGCATAACTCTTTCATTGAGCGGTATGGGGCACCAATCTCTAATCCATCACATTCTTCAGTGCACCCTGCAGCTTTCATATCTTCAAGGTATAAGTTTCGTACGTATTAGTCGTAGTGTCCTTTCCGCTTTTGTTGGAAAATGTAGCCTCGTCTTTCCTCATCGTAGAGAGTACAGCCCAAAATACATGAGTCACAGTTTCATCCCCTTGTCCAAGCATACACTTGTCTGTCGTTTTCCGTATCCCTGTCAAGTAATACCCAAAGAAGACAAGACACGTATTGTAACAGTTTCAGGAAATAAACTTGAGATTTCAGAACTCTCCAGACATTTGCGGTTCCGTTTCAGCGCATACACATTTGTGTATCTATCAGAACCCTTTTCAGATGTTCAAGAAGCAAAGCAGAGATCCCCATGCATTCATACTGCGCGTTTAAAATGAGATACCGATCAAAAATGTTTCCCGACGTTGGTCCGATGAGGATTTGATACGATGACTTGGAAGTTGAAGACTGAGATAACACAACACGAATTAGAGTGACTCAAGTAGACCAATACGAAATATACGATTGGACTACAGAGTGCATCGGATAGGACAAGTAGCGCAGGAAGACGAATCGTAACGTCTCAGGGGTCTCGAGCCACTTACACCCAAAAGCAAAAATGTAGGCTAATATATAATTCTTAATTTCCCTAACGCTCTCACTCTCATTTCGAATAACCAAAAATGCACACTGATGCTGAATTTGACGGGGATATTAATAAAAATATCCCCCATCCTGGCTCGGGTTTTCTCCGGATTTCCTTCGGGTAGTGGAGGATTTTCCATGGGTGGGAATGTCAATAATACTTTTGTCATATTAATCTCCAATTTTTACTGCATCTAATATTTACAATTCATTTTGTAAAAAAATAGACAACAGTACGTATTTACTAAATAAACTATTTTATTAAAAAAATTTAAAATGCCACTGCCCTTGGGCCTTTGATTGATGGGATGATCCCTTGTTTGTTTCCGGAGAGTAACTTAGTTTATTATCCCCATGGTGGTCATACGCAGTTTGCAACTGCTTTTTGACAATAAAAGTTATTTGTTTGAAATAAAAATAAATAGTTCATAACAACAATTCCTAGTTCCATTATGATCTCGTAATTTCTAAAGTGAGTTACGCTGAATGTACTCTATTCTTTGTCTCTCCAAAAAATCTGAAACTCAAGCCCAGTATAGTTGAGATTCATTTTTCTGCGTACGCAGCTGTCTTTGGTCCCATAGAGTTAGTCTTAGGCATAGTTGCTTTATTTCGAAGTGGTCGTATTGCAGGTGCTGCTAATCGGGGAGCAAGGCACAGCGAAGACTGTGATGGTGAAAGGGTACGCTGCCACCTACAACCCCGAGGCGCACATGTTCAAGAGTTTCAACTTCTCCTCCGCCTCCACACAGAACATGTTTCAACGCATCATTGAGAGCTACGTAGACAAACGCGTAGGCACCACCTACGGGCCTCCAAGCAATCGCAAGATGTCCATCTTCATCGACGACATCAACATGCCCATCATCAACGAATGGGGCGATCAGGTAACACAAGTCGAATTCGGTTTTTATCGTCATTCATAAGGGTGTAATCCTCTCCTTTGGCTAACGGGTTAGCGTGTTCGCTCAACACCAAGTCACTCTCGGTTCTATTCCCGGCGGGGTCCGAAACATTTTGTAGCTTTTCACATTAATGTTCCAATTCATATAGCTGTGACTACTGTGAAAGTAAACACTCCTTCTATCCACCTCAACTGCTCCTAGGATCAATAACACTAACTATTACTAATACTCCTACTAACACCTCCACATGGGCCAAGTTGGAAAATCCACTAACAATAGCCTTATCACCCGCCCCCTAACTCCAACCACTCCACATATATAAGCTTCAATAGCTACATTTCCCATTTATAAATACTATAATACAAAATACGGGTGTATAACATGAAAAACATGACCTCTTTGTCAACTAATAATATTCATTTCGTGAAAGACTTAAATGGAGAAGTGGTAAATAGAAATATGTTCCTGACTGATGTGACCCTTTTTTTGGCAATGTGTTATTGACACGCTTGGACAATGAATAGTAACTTTATTGTGAGAAGAAGACAGTTTTTTACAAGACAATGATGACACGTGAGTAATTCAGTCTTCACAAATACATTTCTTAAATGCACGGGATAATTCGAATATTTAAAACCCCGAATATGTTCGTAAGAATTTTGGAGTTGAGGTTTACATGTTATCTGAACTCTTTATTTTTGTCTTTTGAAATTTTTGATGCTCTGAGCGGAAGTGCCCCAAAAGATAATGCCGTACCGCAAATGGGAATGTGTGGTACCACAAATGGAACACGAAACGTGTAGACTTACATCATTGGTTAGAATTGGGAATGCCCTGGTGTCTGAAAACCCCCAACCATTCTATGTATGTTGACTCTGGTTGCTGCAGGTGACGAATGAGATCGTGCGACAGTTGATCGAGTACCATGGTTTCTACTCTCTGGACAAACCAGGAGACTACTCCACCATCGTTGACGTACAGGTAGGAAGTATTTCTGTTTAAAAATTGTGGTTTTACAATTTTATAAATATTATATTTAAATAAATGATTAACAACATAAATCTGGTAACACTTTTACAAGGTATGCCTTTTATCAATTTTATTTCTATCTGTTATGTTACAGCCCCCTAAGCCCCCGTAGATCCGCCACTGCTTGCCATATTACCTACATAGGTACACTTTAATATTTGAGTAATCAGTCCAGTGGAATGTCATGTATTACTTCTGGTTCGCAGTTCCTGGCGGCGATGAACCATCCTGGAGGTGGTCGCAATGACATCCCTCCTCGTCTTAAGAGACAATTCAACATCTTCAACTGCACGCTGCCTTCTAATGCGTCCATGGACAAGATCTTCTCCGTCATCGCGGAAGGATATTTCTGCTCCACACGGTTCAAACCGGAAATCGTCGCCATGGCCCCTTCATTGGTAAGTGGCGATAGAAGTGGCCAAGAATAGACGAATACCATATACCACACTAGCAACCCGCCCCAGCTTCGCTCGGGTGCTTTTGTTACGTTTCACTTAAACTTTTCTTTATACTTTAGAATAGTCGAAAATGGGAAGTCAAAGGTGTTTGCTTCACGTGAAGCACCTCGTGCCGGGTAGAGTTCTTTATAGGGTAGAGAGAGACAACTCGAACAAAATTCCAAGGAGGACTTCGGTGGATCTTCTGAGCGCGCATCGTTATCTAATAAGCTCATGCCGTGAACAAAATGGCCGCCCTTTGTTATTGTTTACGTTAGTTTCTCTCTGCAATGTGATACAAAATGGCTGTCACCTAACAGGACCCAATCAGATGCGATGTCCATGTTGCCTCTCTACTAGTCCAGGAGTCCAATGCAAAAAAAAACTCACCCATAGAACATGCACCTAAAAATTTCAGCATAAGTAGCAACGACAGGGAGTAGTACAAAACTGACAGTCTGGCAGCGATAAAATTCTTACTAACCTTAAAAAGCCACCCCTAAGGTGCCCGTTTGCGGTTTTTGCCATTTTGTCGCAAGGCAGTTACGTTTTTAAGGGTATACTTGCCTGGTTCTCCCGAGGTGACATGACATGACGGTGTCAACGATGACAGCGGCTTCTTGTAAAACTAAAACGCTTGTAAAATCTGAACTATTTGTCCAAATATTAGGATTTAAAGGCAGTTTTCATCTTTAATAAATGCACAAAACATAGAATGCATTTAATTTGATGAGGATTGATTTTTACCTACAAAAATTACTCTCTTTAGTTGAAATATTTTAACTCTTCTATTTTTAATAACTCCTTTTCAATATTTTACGTTAACCTTTGTAGATAGACATATGATGTCGCGGAGTTTTTGTAGAACTCCTTGAGGCGAACAATATAGCCACTTATAGTTGTCATTTACCTCTAACCATTTAGGCAGCGTAAGCGATTATACGTCTCCGAAGATTGATTCCTCCTCCCCCCGCCCCAACTTGATTGTCTATTTTCGTTATTGCCTATTCCTTGTGATACCTAACGTAATCAAATATACACGCAAACCTTGCCAGAGAACATAACTTTGAATTAAAAAAAAGAATCACGTGAATCGTATGAATGGTATAGGAGCGCATNAGATTGATTCCTCCTCCCCCCGCCCCAACTTGATTGTCTATTTTCGTTATTGCCTATTCCTTGTGATACCTAACGTAACCAAATATACACGTAAACCTTGCCAGAGAACATAACTTTGAATTAAAAAAAGAATCACGTGAATCGGATGAATGGTATAGGAGCGCATAAAGGACATAGAAACAAACATTCATTTTTATATAAAATATTCTATAGCAAATTTCAAAAACTCAACAGCTACTGGCTACAAAAACAGATCTGGTAACGAATCTACAGTCGATGCTAAGAAATGAAGAGAGCGTACCAGGAGCGTCATTTGAGGGGAGCAAGGCGAGGGTCAATATCACAAATAAAAAACAAATTAATACTTGTAAATGAGGTAGATTATACGTAATATGTACTTAAATATACGAAGTAATTATGACATACGTCTGAGCGAACAATTTTTTTTATTATTTCATCTTCAGAGTAATTTATAGCGATGAATGATATGTTATTATTACCAACTAAAACATTTTAAAGGTAACTCCATATTTTAGTGAAACGCTATCTAGATTTCAGATTGTCATTATATGACTTAGTTTCTTTCTAATTTAAAATAATGCGTCACATTGTCTTTTTACTATAGTATATCTCCGTTTATTACAGGTTCCCCTAACGCGAAAGATGTGGCAGAATACAAAAGCGAAGATGCTACCAACGCCAGCAAAATTTCATTATGTGTTCAACTTGAGAGATCTGTCTCGTATATGGCAAGGAATGTTGTACATCAAGGTAAGATCCAATAGGAGAAAAAAACATTCACTCTCTCACATACGTAGTAAAATGAGTTTTTGTTAATTGGGATTAATTTCGAGTAAGAAATGAAGAGCAATACTTCAACTAACGAGAGACTTACAATTTTTTTCTGCTAACAAGTTTCTATCGCTTTTTTTTCGAGATAGCTGAATACATATGCGTCAGTCTAAGTTAGTGAATGCTAAAATATGAAAGAGTAGTAAAATCGAATACTTTTAAATTAAAAGAGCTAAATGTTACATAATACTCGATCGATTTGGGATGCTGCTTAACTTAGGTGTTTGTAATTTTTTTAAATTTTATTGTGAGCTTTCTACTACTTTGTAATCCTTTTATTAGATGAGGATATCATACTGAAATAATTAACGAATATTTTCTATTCATCTAGCAAATAGGATCCCGTAAAGAATTAACTACGTCAGTTGAGACTTCCAATTATGCTGGTATAATTTCAAATGTGGGCGAACATTAACCCCAAGCCTAATATGGAATGCAAAAACATTATTCTGTACCCGCGTCTTTCCTGTTGAAATGATTTATCCGTGATTCTCTTACGAAACAACTATCATCACTTATAAATGTTGCAGAAGAAGGTTTGTTGAGAAATATGGCATTAAATTTTTTTTGAGCAACTGGGAAAAATTAGAAGATAAGTATAATTTACAAAAAAATCTTAAGAGATTTGCTATTTCGGTTGTTTGTATTGGAACCGCAACTATTGTTGAGGTCAGAGATTTGGGGTCATCTATAAATTATGTAACTCAAAAACTACTATTTTTAACACACCACGTCTTGACGTACCTGTAATGACACCTGTAACCCCCCACCCATCCCTGTATATCACTTTAGGTTAAAAGTACTCTTTAAAACAAATCCTATAAAATTTAGGGTTCCTTAACACGAAAGCTATCTCCCTCTACCCACCGTATAGCAACTTACATTAGAAATATTTTCCTCCTTCCCAGGGCGCGTTTTGTACTTTACGGCCCCCTTGCCGTGACACTACAGTAGAACCCCTCTTAAACGATATATATATAACGAAAAAATTAAACATTACGAACTAATATAAACTTTGAAAATAATGTATGTTCATACATACATACATATTACATATATTGTAAGAAAAAATTAGTTGTACGCTGAAAGAGAAAAAAATGCCTGTTCTACGGGATAGGCCGGTTAATCCGAAGCTGGTTAAGAGGGGGTTCTTTCGCATCCTACGCCGAATATTGGAAGCGCTCAGGCGAACGAATCCAGATCCATGTGTTTGGAATCATTGATCCATGTGCAGGACCCCGAGTTGCCCTCGTGCACTACGTTACTGAAGCTGTGGGCGCACGAGTCGAGAAGAGTGATCAGCGACCGCTTCGTGGACGAGGAGGATCGCGATTGGTTCGAAGGCAACTTGGACTCCACCGTGAGGGAGAAGTTGACCCCTGAAGAACTAAGCCACTGGGAGCCCGGAGAGTTCTACTTCGTCGATTTCCTACGCGAACCGCCTGAAGTGACTGGCGACGAGCCGGACGATGAACCAGTGACGGTGGAGGCTCCAAAGGTTTATGAAGAAGTTCCAAGCTTCGAAAAGGTAAACTTAACCTCTCTTGGCTCAGGGATAGCATGCATGCTTGTCACTGAGTCACTCCGCGTCCGATTCCTGTCGAATTTGTAGCTTTTCACTTCCCAGTTCATGTAGCTGTGACAATTGAAAAGTGAATCCACCTTCTTCTATCCACCTCCTATAACTCATAGAACCACCAACTCTTACTATACTCATGTAACTTTGCCGAAAATTATCCAATATGGCTGCCTAACACGAATTGCCAACTTCTACGAATTCAAGTTATATCCAAATACATATTAATAGGCGGCTATTTGCTGTAAAGAAACACAACGCACTGAGACACACGGTAATATTCGTTCCACTCGCTCGATGCAGAAAGAACAGAATAGCGCCACAAGAGCACGCAAATTGAATTGTGTCCAAGGTAGGCAATGGAATTAAGTTTTCAGACATTCGAATCTCCTGTCAACATAACGCGAGGTTCACTTATCATTACTCTTATGGAAGATGGAAAAGTAAAAACGTTGGCTACATTGAATACAAGCTCTCTACCAACATCAAGCCAGTTAAACTGGCAATTAATTTAACATTACCACTTCACAAATACTACAATAATCGGTAGGCCATGTTGAGTATGTTATTTAGTGGTTAACGGAAGTCTGAAAGGGACAAAGGATCCAGGGTTTGAGTCAGCAAATGTAAGTTTTATCATCTTATGTGTAGAGATCCCATTGTGGACGTCATGATATGGTTTCAGTTGGGAAATAGGGTCTCGTTTACGTAATCAGTGCTCTGTGCAAGGTTTGTTGGGAGTAACACACAAGTTCGGCATCGAATGGTGTCTCGAGTGCCTGTTCTCAGGTTGGGAAACCGCATGTATAAGATTCTACTTCATCTACATAGTATTTGTGCCCACACCAGAAATTGGGTTAAGAACATATTTATGCACAGTATAATTATCTCTGGTTCAAATAAGGATTATTTCTTGATAGAAATCTTACATGTCACTATGCGTCTTTCATATTTAGAAGGAAGAGACAAGCAATTGCAAATAGAACTACGGTCATGTCATATTATTACATGGTCAGGTATGAGCGATGAAACGATGTGTGTTCGTTGCTTGGTGTATTATTCCCCTTCCACTACGGTTTGTTGAGATTGACTAGATGGGACGTTTACAGAAAATGCTCCTTGTTACGCCATTGGTTACGACTCCAACAGTTTAATCGAAGATGATGTCAAGTTGATTGTTGATGGTAGCAGAACTAACTGAGCGTGACCTGGAAGTTTAAATGGGTCTCTTTGCGGGAGTTTATTTTAATATTTTTATTAGATAGGCCCACAGTTTGATCCGTAGCAACAGACCATCTCTCAGAGTGACAGAGAAAAATTTCGAATAGATTACTGAGTCTGCTCGACAATTCAACACAATTTCACCGAGTAAACTCATCGGACAAAATGCTAGTCACCGCCTAGCAGTAGCACAGGTGGTTCAGGCCAGAGGGGAAACTTAATACAAAAATAGTTTCTTTCATTTTTTTTGTACATATGTTTGTTATCTTAGAGAAAAAATCATATTGTTAAACTTTTTTTCCCCCAAAGTAGTCAGAAAATTTTCTCGCTCTAAAGTAACTTTTAGACTTTTTAGTGTCATTAAACTTAATATTTAAAATCTAATAGCAAATTTCAAACCTATAGGTAAAGAAATTTCTTAATAATTAAATTTCTGCTCATATGTTAAAAATATCAGAAAGAAAACTATTATTTTGATACATCAATTTTTTGCACTTAAAACAAAAATCACAATAAAAAAGACCGGCAAATTTTTGTTACGTAGTGTTACGTAGGCAAGAGGTGGTATTAGATGGTAAAAGCAAAATATTAGCTACCTGGGGGTGACTAATATTTTGTCCAGTGAGCTTATGATACATAGAGAATAAATGAAGAAAACATTGTGTGTGTTTTCTGAATTGTTTAATGCATAAAGCTTTCCGACCACATAGCATCCATCTTCAGTACTACAAAAATCAGAAATTAAAGGCTGTAGAAAACACTGTATTTATGCTATTCAATTATCAAACAGGTTCTTGCAATATTTTTAAATTCAAAATTGTTTCATAAAACACTATTAACTTTTCTTTATTTTATTTATCATTAGTTATATGTTACTATAACATTTAATTTCTTATTTTTGTAGTAATAAAGATTGCCTCTATGCACTCGAAAAAGCTTTATGCATTAAACAATTCAGAAAGAAACTCTGTTTGCTTTATTTATTTTTGAAAACTCTTTCAACATCTCACCATTGCCTAATGTGATAAAGAGATATCAAATGGTATAGATTTGCATATTGACAAATAAACATTCATCTTAATGTATGTATGACTCTTGGATTTAAAAAATGTCACAATATGAATCATTCAGATGATGCGATTAACAATAATTTCTTCATAAACAAATATTTTGTTCAAGGTGATTTCCTATTTGTGTCTCAAATGCTTCAAATAATATCTAATAGAAAATAGTTCCACTCTGAATAATAATCGTTCCTCATCTCCCAGGTCTCATTACTGTAGCTTGCTAAAGGGAGAGGTTTATGGGTTTATAGCCATCCTTGTAATATATGAAAAGACATTATTCATGATCATGCTACATTAACATTTATAAACAACATATAATACTTATTAATTATGTTATATTGAATGAAAAGAGAATTTAAGAGATTTCTGTATACAAATAATATTTTGAAAAATGTTGGTACTATTTAAAAAATTCAAACAAATCATAACCATAAAACCTGGCACAGATTTTTCTGACTGCAATAGAGCCACTTCAATATACAAAGCAGTAGAACATGGGTTTTCACTCCTTCTCATTAGAACTGGATTTAAATTTCACACTTTACACGACAACCCAATGCGTTGAGTTCCTTAAGATTCCCTACACATGCTTTACACAACCATCCTTTTGAATCTGCATTCCTGGATAACTCCAGATGTGCATGTGCAAGAGAAAATCTGCAAGGACACTATCCCTGCACATCAAGTAACAAATTATAATATTCATTTTAAAGAATGCATTTAAAAAAGATACATTTTATGTCATTTAATATAAGATTAATTTAATGAAAGAGTTATTTAATAGTTATGAATTATCAACAATACTTTCCGAATGATTTATAGCTTGATAATAACACGTACTTGTGAAATGACTTTTCTGTGTTTTATTAAATACAATATTTGTTGGTATTATGTCAATACTATAACACGTATCGAACTATTTTTATCGTTAGGAGTATGTTGAAATGTTAAATCCAACTCTGCCTTAGGGTTCTTGATCGGAATTGATAGGATGGTCGCTTGCTTGCTTCTTGAGAGTAAATTAGTCAATTATTCTCCACGTGGTCACACGCAGTTTGTAACTGCTTTTTTGACAATAAAGTTTATTTTCAATGTTGAGTTTATTTGATCGTCTGTATGTACCTTCACTATAATCGCTCCAAAATATGTGTTTAGAGACAATCAGTAACTTTCCAACTTCATATTTTACATTTATTCACTTTCACTTTTCAATTTCAAGTGATTATAATAGTTTAAAGCTTTTAGAGTGATTATAATAAAGTTTATTTATTCATTGTAACATTTTATTGCTTGATATTTTATGCAAACACACATAAATCAGTTAGAAAAATGTTTTTCTGAATAGTTCAAATTGTCCTGTTCTACCTTACAAAGTTTCGTTTTTATACAAGATGGATAATACAATAATTGAAAATTCTTATTCAAAAAAGGTCTGTTTTCAGGTACACCCAATATAAAACTAAAGTGAATTCTATGGAATGTCTGTGACATGATGTCAGAAAAAGTCCTCAATGAAATAATACAAACTCTTAAAAGTATAGTTGCAAGTGCAGTGCAAAGTTTGGTTAATAAAACACCGACGACAAATTCAATATATTTATCTCAATATTCCTAAAACATTACAACTCTAGCTTTCTCATAAAACGCAAGTTAATTAACACAAAGAAATACAATAGATGGATCACCCAAGGGATGAGAATTTCTTCAAAAAACAAACGCCGTTTATATTATCATTCGAAACTCAATAACCAACCACTCGAATTCCATGATTATTTTCGTAAATATAAGACTATTCTTCGAATAGTAGTCTATGCAGCTAAAGTTATGGAAAACGACAGGCAGGTACTAAAAACGAACAACCGGATGAAAACCATGTGGAATATTGTTAAAAATTACACGTCAACTTCTGAAATTCGCGAAGAAAATATTTCTTTACTAAACGATGGCAAAATCGTATCAAATCCTCAGGACATCGCAAGTTTGTTTAATTCTTACTTCTCAGAAGTAGGTAAAATAACGAACTCAATATATCCAAATCAATGTCCTCCAATTATATCCACCCACGTACGCAATTATATGTTCACTTCCGAAACCAACGCCAGTGAAGTCATGAGTATCATCAGCTCATTAAAAAACAAATTTTCAAAAGGCATAGATATACCCGAATTTATTGTTAAATTTTCGTCCCACGCTATGTAATACACTCATAAATGTTTTAAATAGTTCTTTATCGGAAGGGGTGTTTCCTAAAATATTTAAGCTAAAGTGAAACCTTTATACAAAAAAGGAAACAAACTTAATATTGGAAATTACTGACCAATATCTCTATCTACTTTCTCAAAAATCCTAGAAAAATTATTCTATAAGCGTCTACTAGATTTTTTATCAACAAATAACATTCTCTCTGATGATCAACACGATTTTAGGAAATCCTCTTCCACTACAAGCACCATATTTTCTTTTTTAAACGATGTTACCACATCTCTTGACAGTGGAGAAAATCCTCAGGGTGTTTTTCTTGACTTATCCAAAGCTAACTGTCTATCTTATCTAGTAATGTTTGCTGAAATTTTTGAATCCGTCTCTGCCTTAGGGCCCTTGATCGGAATTGATGGGATGGTCCCTTGCTTGCATCCGAAGAGTAAATTAGTTTGTTGTCCTCCATGTGGTCATACGCAGTTTGTACTGTTTTTTTGACAATAATTTTTTTTTTAATTGAGGGAACACAGAGTTAAAAATAAAAAACCTGGATGCTTTGGCAGAAAGTCAAAGTTATGAGAAAGACTTGTAACAATATATTTTCAGTGGGACCTCAATGACAACCACTGAGTTTCCAGTCATATTTAATACACTGGTGAGCAATAAGTGTCATTAATTAATTCATTTTAAGTTTAAAACATTTTTTTATACATCAAAATCCTAACTATTCTTTTGTCAATTTATCTCAAAGATAAATATGTATAACTGTTTTCTAGCATAACTTGTATCCTTGTATTATTTTAATATTTTGTAAGAACTAAATTAACTTTTCTCTTGGTATTGCTTAGTTAGGTATGTAGGATCTATTATAAATATGTATCACACTGAACAACACATCAGAACGAACCAGTTGGATATCATCACTGGGCAAACCCCACAATGACATATACCCTGGGCCTCCCCCTGTAAGGTTACATGAGAATATTGAAATAATATTAAGATGGAAATTTGAACTTACAAATAAAATACTCTAATTTTATTATAATAGTAAAATATACATTCTGAGTTTCTGATTAAATACAACACAAATTTCAACTTTCTAAATAGTTTTAAATATGGCATGAAAGCATGTTTGTGTGTATCTTGAATAAGGATGCATTCAAAAATTTTCCTGACTAATGTCACACTAGGTGTAGGTATGCCAAACAATTATGTAGTTTGTACAAAGTTTAAAAGAGCAAACAATAGTTATTTAAGATGTATCCAAATGATCTCATTAGACCCTAAGAGATTACCATTTTGTATGTAAAACAATAGGAAGACTATCAAAATCACTACTATTAGGGAGTGTTGACTATTCTATATAATAATAATAATATTTTAATGCTCTGCAAGTGAGCAAAAATAAGAGAAGAAGTAATAAAAGTATACATGTTAACATCATAAGAAGTTAAATAACAAACCCAATGCCCAAATATCTATAAAAGACACACACATGCCCAGGTCATAATGAAAAAGAATTAATTATCTACATGAGGTCCACAAGTATGTATATTCACATACATACACAACACATTTTCATTTATACACACTCATAAGTACAAACATGCATTATATACTCATATATCATTGCCCCTCCTATACATTTAATGTAAAAGTAGTTGTTATAATGTAATGAAAAAATAATAATTAAGTAAACTAAAACCAAAACAGGATTGCTTTGAAAAATCATACACACTTTACTACCAGAGGTGGATTTAAAAGTTTGGCACCCCTAGGCAGTACTACATACAGCACCCTTTGAGAACAGATTTTATATACATATTTTAAATATTTATATATTATTTACATAGTGCATAAACAAAGTAAATGCACTATGTAAATATATATAAAATTTATTATCATTATTCATTATTATAAAGTACAAAGTAGTATGTAAAAACCTAAAATAAACCTATCTAAAAACATAACTTAGTTTTAAATTTGTAGGGAATCCTTGCTGATTCAACAAAAATCTTGAAAATCATTTTTTAGAGAACATTAAAAAACACAATACATATTTAGAAGAAAAAAAATTCCCAAATGTTTTAATTTTTCCACTACTTTCTGTTGGCACCCCAAAACTCTTGCACCCCTAGGCAACTGTCTGTATTGCCTATGCCTAAATCTGCCTCTTTTCACTACACATCACTATGCAAGACTTCACTCTGAGCATTTTTTTCACCTTTCAACTCCATTCACCTCATAGCACTGCACATCACATGTGCTCGTATTTCAGAGAAGCAAGAATATTAGCTGTTCTGACTTGAGAACTCCCTCACAGCCAAGTGTGAACCCCAGTAAGAAAGATAAATCATTTCTTGTGATACTCTTTTAATATAACATTGGTATCTATCTTTAAAAAATTTCTATTGATGTGTTTCGTTATGAAAAATGATCATACATTATAAAAGTAATATACGATATTTTAATAAATCCTCCCCCTAAAAATAATGTTCATCTTCAGATCATGAATCTGTACAAAATGGATTTTTTTGTACACTATGTGTAGTGTTAAACAAAGATTGGCTCAACATCTGAACATCCTCAATACTAACATAAATAATAACAACAATATAAATAACTAACGGCTCTAATGACTTTGATGTTGATGAGCCCTAATGCCCCAATTTTTTTTTAAATTGTAATTTATGTGCAATGTAATACATTTCTCTGTACTAAGAACAAGCCCTGATGATAAGGTCAATAAACCTCGAAATGTAGGCGATCCTGTAACCAACAGTATTTAATGAAAGAGAACATGTAACATCCTTATTAAATGAAGATCTACAAAAGAGTAATTCTGTAAGTTGATTGAATGATTGTCTATAATTAAGACATAATAGGTAGAATGATCTTGTTATTTTTGACAAAAAGTTGAAAACATTGATTTTTATAAGATATTTTCTATAATACTTTGTAAATTATAAAGGCTGACTGCTCCAAAAATGCTGTATAGACACAATTTATCATTTTCTTGGCTCTTTTATAATGTCTAATTGGATATAGTGGGATTTTGTGCATGAAGTTGATTTTAACAGTTACTAATAGACTGTCAAATTAAATAAAAGTGGTTTATATGTGTGATCTTCACCATTCCACAAGACACAGCAGATAGAGTCATTGAACTAGATTGTAGAGTTTGTTTTATCTCTTTGGCAGTTTCCATTTACTTATGAAATGTGAAAATTATTATTCACAATAGTCATTGAGGGTGATGAAATCTTTGGTAAACGGTATCAGAAGTAATCTGTCAACAGTAATTTTTAACACCTGACTCATAATTAAATAAACTAAAACCATAAGAAACATATTTCACAGTCAAAATCATTGAAACTGAAAAAGTTACCCTATGAAATCTTAAAAATATAAAATAACTATTTCAAATACACTATAAAATTTATGTGTCTGTTGGTAGATTTTAAAACTGCTTAAAAATTGTAACAGAGTAGGGACCTTAATCTCTCAGCCATTTTTCAGGTGAGAGTGATAAAATTTTAACTATGCCTAAAATAACGACCTTCCTATCACAAATGAATGAACAAACTGACACAAATATTTCATAATATATTATAGATATTTTCAAGAAACAATAAATAATTATCATATTATGTTTTAAAAACATTGATTGTTGACGAGCCCTTAAAACCCCACCAAAAAAACAAAACAAAACAAAAACATTGATTATATACTTATTATCATAATTAGTATCAAGATCCTAAATGTTTAAATAAACAATAACTTACTCTCATAGAATTATTCTAATTTAAAAGATTAAAATGTAACAATGATCAAATTAAATGATTTATACCTCTCTTAATATGTGTAATTGCAAACTAATTTAAAAATGAATTATATTTTCCTAATTCTATTTCCAAACTAGATTTCTGTCTTAGCCTACTTGAGTTGTCCAACGTATTGGAGGTCTCCCTTCTTTCTCTGCAAGGGTTCCAAATATATGACAAGTGTAATAAGTGTTGTTTTTGTCCTTGCTTCATAAGAAACTGTCTTCTTCACAAATACAATACTCGAAGTGGGGATAAATAAACTTTATTGAAAAAAAAGCAGTTGCAAACTGAGTATGCCAAAGTGGGAGGCAATAAACTAACTTACTCTCCAGAAACAAGCAAGGGACCATCCCATCAATTCCGATCAAGGGCCCACAGGATAATAATACATTGTCTCAACATGTCAACCACTCTTGGCCAAGAGGGGCAGTATCATTCAGGATCTTTTTAATTCCCTTCCCAAAGATACAAAAGGAGTCATTAAAGTGATTCTCCTCAAATACATAGTTAAAAGCTACCTACTGCATCTTTGCTTCTATGATATCAAAGAATTCATTGATTTTAATAAAAATTAATCAGTATCTAGAGTATCTAAAATTAGTTTCAATTTCCCATCAAACGTTTTATTTTTTAATATAAAATATAATTCTTTCTAATTAAAAGCTGCACTAACACATATTGGCATGTTTGTGACATATTGAAATACAGAAATATTCTTTAGATTGTAAAACTTAATTTGTAAATTCTTTAGAAACATATTAATAACAAAAAAACAAAACACAGTCAAAAATATTCGGCAATTATTTAGTGGTATGAAAGGCTATTGTGTACTTACCATTAAGTGAATAAAAAGTCCAAATATATCACTAAGCCCATGCTTTTCAAATGTGCCTTCTTAGTAAATTTCAATTTTGTTGAGATGTTCCACTGTAAAAGAATAAAAAAATAAAATTTGAGAATAAAATAAGGAAAAAATCACTAACATACCTTTCTTTTAATATTAGTTAGCTTGGTGGATCAAAGATAAGTTGATCAATAAGGGCAAGGAATTAAAAAATATAGCAGTAGTCATGCTTCAGGAGGAAAGACAACTTTGGGGGAAACTGAAATAATGATTAATATATTTTTCAAAGTGTGATATTTGGTGAGATGGTCTTTGTTAACTAATGTAACTAAAGGGTTTGTTACTTAAAAAATAGAAACAAAGAACAAATTAATGCCAAAAGAAATGTCATGACTTCATATAACCATATTGAGAAATGAAATGTACTGAACTGCAATTTTTCAGGAAAAGAAATGTGCAATCAGGTGAAAATACTGAATGAGCAGTGATGAGGAACTCCTGTTGTATTCACTAGTGTGTCTCATCTAGTGAGTTGAGTCTTGGCCCACGGACACTCTCAACCAGCCAAAAGAAAACACATCATTTTGAGAAGTTGCATCATCGCTTAATCTCAATCCCCAAATCATTGGCTAACAATGTGAATAATATCATATAAAATAAACACCATTTTTTACAACTTAGCAATTTTGATACAATTTCCCACATACTTAATTAAAATTTCACTAAAAATCTAAACACCTGTGCACTATTTATATGAAATAATATCAAATCAGAGAGAAATACTGGGATCTAGTGATTTGATTTATGCACAAATAGGTTAATCGTCTATAAATTACGTACATCAGGACAGAATTCCAAGATCAAAAAAAACAAACAATAAAATAAAATAATTCATCAATAGATATCTCTCAACCTATTTCATTCTTTGGTGTGTCATAGTACATTTATTACAATGAATCATAAAGAAAATATGAGAGTTAATCTTAACAAAAATCATAAAATATTCCAAGAATTGACAAAATAATATATCATTTGCATTAATCATTCTTTCAAAAAAAAAATTATTAATTCTACTAACTTTTCTATATAATCATTTACATGACTGTTATTACCACAAGATTTACACACAAGCTAAACAAACTATATCTTAGGGCACGACTCTCTTGAATTTAAAGAAAAAACTGGATGAAAATTTGTAAATTTTATAAGATAGAAAACAAATAAAGATGGATTTCAGTTCAACTGTTTCTTTTATAAAATATATATTTTTGTTTTGTGACATTGGCTGGAGGCCCATAAATTTTCTACATAACATGCATTCAACACAAAAAACAGTGACAATTTTCCATTGACAAAGGACAATTGTATTATCTTAAATGGCTCCAGGACTCATCAAAACTAAGTCCTGCCTTGTCATTACAAACAAATATGATTATACCTTTTTCCCGTTAATGTTAATACTTCATTCGACATGCAATATACAATTCAAAAAAAGATTGAATGAGTAATAAGAAATGTATAGATATCAAATTGATCAAGCAAATATCATACAATCGCTACTTATAAAAGAGTCAAAAATCAAATACAAATTTTGTTTTTCTATGTTAATAAATTAGTTTATTGTCCTCCACATGCTTATCAATAGTTTGTAACTGCTTCTTTTTTACAATAAATTTATTTATCAATGGAAGAATTCCACTGCATTTCAGGTTTGTGAACACCAGATTTAAACATTCTGAAATACTTCATCAATGTTAATCATCGCTATTTTGATAATCCTTTAAACAAGAAACCAGAGGTCAAAAAGATTTTTCATTTTGAATTCACACAACAACCTAAAATACAGTAGAAAAGACAGGATACAGAAATGAAAAGAAGATTCTCACAGACTTGCAGCCTTCTTCTTCAAACCACCATGAAAATGCATACAAAAACTTTCTACTCCATGAATTAAAAAATAGTTTTTCATAAAATCAAATCTCATCATGAAAATAGGAACAGACAGCAAATCTTTGAAGTAAATATTTGACTGTGTTTATTAAAATTATTTTCGTGTTTTAACAGTTAGCTAATTAAGTACTAATCTTCAATATATTTTATTTATAGCTGAGTTCCAGCAACTTGGCTCACATTAAGTTTTTTTTTAATGTAAATGAACGATCATGAATATCTATTGATGATCATCGATATCCATTGAACATGTTTGTAGAATTAAACGGTTAAAACCATTGTTGATCAAACACGCATAAATAAAACAAGGAACTGGATCGAGATGTCAGCCTACAAAATATCTCAATGCCTGCATATTAATATTATCTCACAACTAGGGAAATTGCTCACCGACGATGTATACAATGCTAATTTAAAATTTTATTCAGTATTTCCTCCAGCCTTACGCATTGTTCGCTTGTTTCCGCTCAAGCTCTAGTAGGTGCTAATTGTTTACGTTTCGCATCGTGGCGCATACGCCATTCATAGAGAATCTATAAGCAAAGCTTTATAAAGAGAGGTTTTATAAATCTACTATGTTGACGAGCCCTAAAGCCCCACGGGAAAATAATAATAATAATAATAATAATAATAATAATAATAATAATAATAATAATAATAATAAATCTACTATAAGAACCCAATTAGTACCCTAGCCATTCACAAGCAAACCAACGAAGGCAGGTTACGCGCGAAAAAAGTTGACAGGCGCAAGTCATAGGGGAATTCGCAAGTCATAGTGAAATAAAACAGGAGCGCCCGTCCAGTGCATGCAAAGTGCAAGCCAATCACATTCAAGACATTTTTCGGAGCGGGCATATTAGGATATCGCTTCACACCTACTATACGTCTATATTACATAAATACAGAATGATCTCGAATTCATGGTACAGACTAGAGTTGATACAGGATACTGTAACAAGCATTTATTGTATAGGAATGTGTGGGCGCAAGTGACAGAGGAAATAAATTATCTCCTTGCTCGAATATCCGTAGCTGCAGCAGGAGTGTGTGATATACCTGATGTTGGCACTTTACTTGGCGTTGTGGTATTTGTGTAGCGTATTCGGTTAAATATTTGACGAACTCACAAATATTACAAATATACCATCCTCACATGGTCCAAACACGCAAATAACACAATGCCCATGTTTTCTTATACCATTGATGGACGGAATGCATTTGATATAATTCAAGAAATATTTATACTGTTTCGTTTTCCTAGCCCATATAAATGTTTCAGTCCATATTAAAGAAATTGTAGAATAAGGATAGTCAAAATATAGATTAAATAACCATAATATCAACAAATCTCTATCACGCGCGCTCAACTGAAGGAAACACGACAAACCAAGTGTGGACGGTTCACCCAAATATTTGCCTTATTTGAGTCCGTTGATGTGCGACTAAAAACCGACAAGAGGACGGATACGGGTTCGTGTATTTGCGTATTTGCGACAGTACAGCAAATACATCGAATAAAGACTATCTACTCTTGACCGTGTTGGCAAATACGCAACGCCAAGTGAAGTGCCGGCAAGACATCTTAGAATGTGTAAGCCAATCACTCCACCGACGCTGTCAAACATCTGTTGGTGGACGCAATTTTAAACAACTATTGTAAACGTTGAACTTGGTCAACGACACTTCGTCAATAAACACCTTTCCTTTCATCTCTAATTTCCTGTGTTTGTGCCTCACTGCGTCACTTGCATCCATACATTCCTATACAACATGATAGTTACAGAGTCCGGTGTCATGAATTCGGGATCACTCTGAATGAGAGGAAAGGTTCTTGTACCCTCGGTGATGTCTCCAGGTGCTGAAGAAGCTGGATCAGTACGTGACGTCATACAATGAGGACGTGCGCGGTGCAGCCATGGATCTGGTGTTCTTCCACGACGCTCTTGTGCACTTAATAATCATCTCACGCATCGTGCGGACACCGAATGGAAACGCGCTGCTGGTGGGCGTGGGTGGCAGTGGCAAACAGTCACTCACCAAATTGGCTTCGCACATCGCAGGCTACTCGCACTTCCAGATCCAGCTCTCTCGTTCGTACAGTGTCACCAACTTCATGGATGATCTCAAGTTCCTCTACAGGTGAGAAACACAGGAAGGTATATCAACAAACTTCACTTTCCGTGCAACTTTCGATCTGAAAAATATCAGATATCTGGGTCAACTAATTATTATTTTGCAGTAATTAGTGTCATTCCCGCCGGGTTGTTCTCTGGAACCTTCGGGGGCCAGCGGATTGTATATAGGCACATCTAGGTTGGGGTGGCTGTATTTGGGAGGGGGGGCACAATCATTGTAATCTCGAATTTTGAGTGATTTTAATAGTCCTGATTAATTAAATTTGTACTGATTCCTTTGCATATTCGTCAAATAACAGTAATTTTATATTCTATTCAAAATAAAATTTGTTTTATTGTGTAGATATTATAAAAACAGTTAAATATTTGTGGCGCATGTCATTATTTTCTCTTATGGACAGAAATGTCAAATCTGCAACTGCCGTAAGGTCCATTGATCCGAATTGATGGGATCCCTTGATTGCTTCCTTAAGTAAATTCATTGTTGTCTACCACGTGATCACATGCAGTAAGTAACTGTTTTGCCAACAATTATTTTTTTATTCATTGCGGACCTGCGTTTTCATCTGTTTAGACATTAAATAGCAGCATTAGCTCTCGCTTCGTATCTTGAGGAAACACGACGAACCAATGAACACTTGTTCGAGAATAAGTAGAATTTACCGTTCATACGTTTGGAAATGGATCAAACTAGATTTCGTTCAGTGATCTCACTGATCTCTAGTAAAAATGGCAATTGAGTGGCCACCCGTTAGCGCCAAACGACCTTTCACTTAAAGTGGTCAACAATGGTCGTTTGGTGATAAAAGATGGCCACCCAATTCCCATTTTTACTAGAGATCGTACCATAAAGCGAGACGTCATTCAGTGCGATGTCGTGACAATGCTGCAGAGTGGCTGGTTTGAAAGGAGAAGGCATCTCCTTCATTTTCACTGACAACGACATCAAAGAAGAAGGCTTCCTGGAGTTCCTCAACAACGTGCTCAGCGCTGGAGAAGTGGCCAACTTGTTCGCCAAAGACGAGAGGGACGAGATCCTGGCCGAGTTGATCCCTGCGATGAAGAAATCCAAGACCAAGAAAACAATCACTCCAGACAATCTCTACGAGTTCTTTATTTCACGATCCAAGACGAATCTGCATGTGGTACGTGTTTGATCCTTTGAACAGAACGTATGCCAAGCGATTTCGTAACTACTGATTTTTCTTTTTATTTCCTATCGATGTTTGTTTACGGAGATCATGTTGAAATCTTATTAAACCCAAGTAAATATATTTGTAGAATTCCTTCAGGTCAATACGACAATTTTTGAATAATAGTCACGTCATAAGAATGGTATGGTACTCGGTCAAAGGCTATATCAAACCCCATGGGTTACCTGATGCCCCTTAAACAAAATTTCTGATAGATCCCTTTCTTATCATTACTGTTTGCTTTCCAAAGAGTTTTAATTCCCCCTCTCATCTTGTCCTACGACCTTCTTAGGGAATCGGTGAACGCAGAGGACACCGATGCTAGGAGCAATTAAGATCCATTTTCCATCATTCTTTGAAGCAGCTGTGTCGTAGTGGTAGCGTCTTCGCTCTCTACGTTTCTTCTGAGCGGAAGGGCACTGGTGTGATTTCCCGTTCGATAGAAGTGGGTAACCTCGCCAGATTTCGCACACTTACTCCCTACCGATGTTATTTGGTACCTTGAATTACTGGCACCCCCATCTCCCCTTTCCACTTCACTCGTACAATCTGGTTCAGTCTATGAGCAGGAGGAGCTTAAGATGGCTGAAGGCAATATGGCTGACTTGTAGATACACGAGTGATTACTCAAAAGATTGTAGTTTATTAAGAAAGTAGATTTATGTTGTAACATATGGACGATATTTGTAAATGAATTGCTTTCATAAAAAGAATGACTTATCTCAGTAAATAAACATATTTAAGGTCACGATCAGGTCAAGATACGGAGTACTTCTACTGTGTACGTATCTTGTTATCTCTAACCACCAGATGTCGAGTTGAATTTTTTTGTGAGGTTTTAGGGCTCGTCAACGTCATTAGAGCCCTTACGAGTTGAAATAGTTAGATCCCAATAATGGTTTGAAGTTTACCATGTAATTCTATCAGTTATTAAAATAAAAATAAATACGGCGTACATATTGTGATCTCCCTGCAGTGGACTTGTGGAGGGAGAAGTTTGACCATTTCAATCTAGATGAGCTTTTTTTTAGGGGGGCGGTCTAATTTTCGTCTCTTTACCCCTCGTGTCAGGTGTTGTGCTTCTCCCCTGTGGGAGAGAAGTTCCGCTCCCGAGCGCTCAAGTTCCCGGGTCTCATCTCTGGCAGCAACATCGACTGGTTCGCCCGCTGGCCGCGAGACGCGCTGATCGCCGTGGCTGACCATTACATAGCACCCTTCAAGATCATCTGCAAGGGAGACGTGAAGAAGAGTGTCATCGAACTTATGGGGGAGGTAAGGTGACAGGCGGGCTTGAAACAAGACATTATTATTTATATAATCAGTATATTATCTGCAATAGTAGTCCGAGATGTATTAGGGAATTTTAGCAATAATCCCGACTTGTTTGCTGATTCTTAAAAATTAACTGCATGTATGGCCAATTATTGACCGAGGCCTCGTATCGACATCTAGAGTATCAGTGAGACTCCGGGTATTTTTTAATATAATCCATGTGACGTCGGTGCTAGACGAACGTCACTGTTAACGGGCAGAACTTAGAACACCTGTTGTAAAACATATATCACTTACTCAATTCCTCCAATAATGTGCTTTGCACAAATTTTTTGTCCTGTGAGAATTGACCTGTATTTGGGACATTTTATCTCCTCCTGGTGACATTTCCGGACATTTGTTCCTATGTGACACCGGTTTCTATTAGTGTGCTGTAATGCCATAACAATTTTTTACGTGGAGTTTTGAAACATTCTGTAGGTCCATAATGGGACCAACTCCAACCTATAAAAGCACAGTGTCATTATCCTAAAATTCTAAGCTGGTTGTAAATTTTCACATGCGATTCCATTATGGTGGACATAAGTCACGAATTGTCTCGAATAAAAAAAACAAATGTTGAACGTTTGGAATATTAACATATATAATAACGTACTAAAACAATCCTACTAGGAAATGACAGCATGTTACATGTCTTGTCATCCCTTCTTTTCTGTGAGTCACACCATAGTACTGATTTCGATAAAATTCCACATACATTCATGTATACAATTATGATTGCTCAGTTAAAATAAGAGATTAGTCCACAGAGAACGTTTTTGTTTTACATTGTAATCCCATAATAGCTGAAGCCTACTTAGATCACAGTACTAAAATAAACTTTTTCTTGTTTTTTTAAATCCCGAGAGAGGTTATTGCAAAATTATTGTTGTATTGGCAATGTTATATTGTTTCACATACAATTCTAAATTATGTACAAATTATGGTGTAAATCTGTGTCTTCTATAGTGTCCAATATATTCTAATTTATTACAGTAACATCTTACATTTTCAATATAATAAATATTTTAAAATGTATGATTTTCAGTAAAGCCAATGTTTTACATTATAGCTGCCTGTTGTGGACTTTCTTCAACATGTATGAATTTGGCACAAATACAAAATAAACAGATTAATTTGAGGTTTAACTGAATTTGCTAAGGTTTTTTTGTTTCTCCAATGGCGTCGCAGGTGCAGGACGGCGTGGCGGAGGTGTGTGAGCAGTATTTCGACCGCTTCCGACGTCTCACTTACGTCACGCCCAAGTCCTTCTTGTCTTTCGTGAACGGCTACAAGAGCATCTACCGCGATCGCTTCGATAGCATCAACACCAACGCCAAGAAGATGAGTCTGGGTTTGAGTAAGTTGCTGGAGGCTCAGAAGAGCGTCGACTTACTCAAGAAGGAACTGGAATTGATGAATGCAGATATCGCGGTTGCCTCCGATAAGGCAGACAAAGTAAGCAACACGCATAGACTTACATAGAAATAGACCCAGAGGTCTCATTTACTGGTTGTCCGAAGGGGAAAACAAATTTTGGTGTCTGTGTCTCCCTCTCACATCAGCTTGGATGGGGTAAGTCGATTTCCCTCTCTGACTGCTGCGCACAAGCCATTCCTCCTCCAAGCAGATGTGAGAGAGAGGGCGATAGCACACAGTATCTTCTCTCTCATGTTATCACAAACAGCCAACAGCGGAGACCTCTGGGTCTATTCACATATAAGTCTAATATGCCCGTCAACAACACCAAATGAAGCAGCTACCGGGATTGGGGGAGGAGATAAGTGACGTCTTCAAACAATTTTCACTTTCATGGGTAAGTGGCAGCCAACCATTTTGAAGAGCGGGACCGATGCTTCAAATAAAACCACGAAGTCGACCTTCTAAAATCTAATTGTTTAGAACTGCGAGTCGGTTGCTGGTATTGTTTATTCGGCATATGGGGTCATATGTGGCCCATGGGATCATATATCTCATTGTTTAAAACTGTGAGTCGACCCATGAGGTCATATAATATCCGCGAGTGTGTCTACCGCTGACAGCAAGGAGTGCGACGTTGACATTTTCGGTTAAAATTTGGATATAACGAGAAATACAAGAGCAATCTTAGAACGGTTAGCGTGTAAGTAAAATACCTTTTAATGTGGTAATAGTGACGCTGAGTAAGCAATATTATTGTAGAGGACGAAATGCACTGAACAAAATAAAATCAATATTTTACATTACATATGAGAGAAAATATGTTACAAATGAGCTGAAAGTTTCATCGGAAAACAAATTTGTATCTCGTGGAGATGATTTACAAGAAAAATAAAACAATCGTAGATAATATTAAGTGATCCAATTGCACCTCTTTTCCTCATATCAGATTCATCGGAGATTATAATGGATAGAGGTTCTTTCCTTCATTAGTTTACAATCAACGTAGTCACTCAATTAGAATCATGTTTTTTGACCATTTGCTTTCCCTATCAAAATATATTATTGTTCGATGAGTCTTGTCTGTCCGGGAAACACTACGTCGAGGGGTTGAATACCGACGTTTCGGATATTTTGCTGGCCTTCTTCAGAGTACTAATGTAGTCGTAATACTTATATGTAATCGAGCGTCCCTTAAACAAGTTTGAGATGGTTTGTTTCAAGCGGCTCGTAAACATGTACCATTATATCCTAGAACTTATTCTACCGAATTCGTTCCCCTTGGTCGTGTAAGCATCTCGACTTTAACCGTATATAAACCCCATGATATTATAAAGTAATATCAGTGTAATCTTTTCTTATTTTGGGTTGCAAATATCCATGCTTTATGACACTTGTTTACTCTCGTGCGGCAGGTGATGGAAGTGGTGACGGTGAAACGAGAGGCGGCTGAGAAAGTGAAGGGTGAAGTGCAAGTGGTGAAAGACAAAGCCGAGGAGCTCGTCTCTAGCATTGCCACAGACAAGGTATCCTTTTCTTTAAGCATTGATAAATAAACTTTGTCAAAAAAGCAGTTACAAACTGCGTATGGCCACGCAATAAACTAAGTTACTCTCCGGAGACAAGCAAGGGACCATCCCATCAATTCCGATCAAGGGCCCATGGGCAGTGGTTTATTTAATATTTACAAAAGAAATTATTTACTGTTATTAAACTGTTTCAGACGATGGGTGCGTTTGTTTGGGGATGGCAACTCAAACCCCGTTGATCTATATGAAAATTTTCCCTGATGTATGATACCATTCGTCCCTCAATCTATTTCTTCACTTCTGTCTCTTGCCCTTACTATCCATTTATCATTTTAGCTCTGTAAATATCGGACTGTCCAGTTTTAAGACAAATATTCAAAAGTTAATGTTTTCTAATTTAAGCTTTATGAAATAAAACTCCAAAGGTCCAACTTATCTTGCTTTAGCAGCACAAAGTTTGGAAACTATATCTGTACATAAGTGATACCGAGGCAACACTGCACCGTCTAAATGTCCGAATGAAGACGATTATTTAGCTTTTTCAAACGCCATGATTGGATCATAATTACCTTCCTCTCACCTCGAAGAAATGATTCAGGGAAAATATAGAAGCAACATACATAATCAAAACAAATGATTTTTTAATTAAAAGAGCGTCTCAAAACCATAAAACAGAAAGAAACTAAAAATCTTTTGAGGTTTTTAGTTAGTAACAAATTATGTACGTACTATACATTAAAATGAAAGTTTACTTCTCTCTTCTTCCAAATCTGGGGGAGGGGGCAATGTACCTTCTTGACTATATGTACGTACAGAGCCACCGTATTTAGGGAGGCCACGAATGTGTTCTGACTTTCTGATTATTTGAGACTTTCGTGAAAAATTAAAAAAGAGATTACCTGTATTGAAAGCGATTATATTCTGCTCCCAGAGTCAAATCTACAAGATACGGTAGAAATAGACATCTTTTGACAGCTTTCTTGTGCGCTATGGGTCCAAGAACTCTGAAGCTATTGCAAGTGACAAAATATGAATAAAGGCAGTGATCTTAGATATACTCTCGATACCTTACGAGAATAGGTACAGTGACGGACGTACGGGACGGAAGTATTTTCGGTGGCCTCTACACTCAAGTTTTTGGAAGTCCCCATACACCAACATGTTTGCATGCCTACTAGGACATATACAACACTCGGATGAAACACATTGAAAAAAATGGAAATTTGTCTTTTAGTTTTTAAAAGTTCAACTATTATTTAGTTTACGGTTTAAAGATGTTTTGGATTATATTTATTTTCAAATTTACGAGTTCAAATAATATTTTGTGACCAATTTGGAGACCCCTTACATGATGAGGCCCAGGGCGGATGCTTAGGGACGCTCTGTCCCGCTTAGGGACGCTAGTGCATGGAGGGAGATAGTTAAATTATTCTTTATTCATCTAAAAATTTTCTAATTATTTTAAATACTACTAAACGCTTCTTCAGTGTTTTTAGTATAAATGAGTTTTGGAAGAAGCTTTATTTGGATTTACATTGATCCATAATAATTGCCTGGCTGGATGAATTCGAATTTTGCATCAAATTCGGTTCTCGGACAGATTACCGATGAAAATCGAGGCATCACTCTGTGTGAACTGGAGTTGATATTACTTTGATGTCACTGAGTACCATTCATTTCTTTACTTAGACTTTACTTCTGAGAGGAATATATCACATAAAGAGACAGGCATCCGACTGCTAGTTGTTTATTTGAAAAGACTACGTTTTCTATGTAAAAAATGTGGTTATGTTTGTAGAAACTGGCAGATGAAAAGCTAGAGGCAGCGATGCCGGCGCTACAAGCGGCTGAGGCCGCGTTGAACACCATCAAACCAGCAGATATTGCGACGGTGCGAAAACTCGGCAAGCCGCCCTACCTCATCACCGTCATCATGGACTGCGTGAGCATTTTGTTCCAGAAGAAACTGGTGTCGATCAGCATCGATGATAAGAACTTCATTTCGCCCAGCTGGGACTCATCACTCAAGGTGTGACTCATGGTTTTAAGGGACCTCGAGCAGACTTTGAGCTTGGGGCCCCCTCACCCTTCCAATGAATGGGCATTCAAAAACGATCATTTACGCAAAAAATAAACGTTGTAGGCAGTGGGAGGGATTAGAACATCTACTCCCCTCTCCTAGTCTGCTTCTTTGAACGATAGAGTCTGGCTTTCAATCCCTCACTTCCAAATATTGACACGATTTCTGTATTGGAATTGAAGAATTATACCCGTCAGAGTGACTAGGTTAAAGTACTTTAAAAAATGTTTCACATTATAGTTTGAACTATTCACTATCCAGTGCCGTTGAATTTCTATGCCGTTACAACGTAAAATTTTGAATTATTGGACTTTAAATTACTGTGGGTTTATACGGAGAAAAAATTTAGCGGGCTTGTGTTGTTTTAATATTCTGACGCAAGTATCGGCTTAACATAGCAAAAAAAAAACTGAAACATAGCAAATAAAAATAGCAACGCAACGACGTTATGATTTTCATACCTTACGCGACTTTTAAAAGAATAACTCAACAAAAACTGCGGAAATTCTGTTCCACCGTTTTTATATTCACAAAAAATTTGTTATCTTCCAACAGTAAATATCAGTAGTGTGAATTATTAATTAATTAAAATTCGATTAATATTTCCAAGTTTCGTGAATAGTTGACTTGACTTCAGTTATATAAATAAATAAATTTATTGTCAAAAAAGCAGGTACAAACTGCGTATGACCACGTTGAGGACAATAAACTAATTTACCTTAAATTACCTTAAATAATATATTATCTTAAATAATATAAAATATTAATATTTTTTAAGGACAATGATATTCGGTATTATATCTCACAAATAAAGTGATATATATCAATTACTTAGCAGATGGTATTGTTTTGCAGGTGATGGCAGACACCCGATTCTTATCAAATCTTCAGAACTTTCCGAAGGATAAGATCAATGGCGAGGTTGTGGATCTGATGTACCCATATCTGCAGAATCCAGTCTATACGTACGAGAACGCCAAACAGGCGTGTGGAAACGTTGCCGGGCTGCTGTCATGGACGGTAATGAACAAAGTTATCCTAGCGAAATATTTTTCTATCCAGTATTCGTAAAAGAGAAATGTAGCGAACTATTGATGCTTATCTAAATGGGGCGACAGGAAGTAGGACTATTGTTAGTAGGTGGGCCGTTTAGCATGCATTTTTGATTCTACTCGGATGTGAGAATTCGCCCCCAAGCCAAATGAGCGTAAAGACCTAGTTTTTAGGAGTTAACCTTCTTCATTCATCCAGGTGGCCATGTCTTCGTTCTACCAAGTCAACAAAGAAGTGCTACCGCTGAAAGCGAACCTGGCGATAGCAGAAGTGAAGCTGCAGGGCGCACAAAAGGACTTGCGGGAAGCGCAAGATACATTGGATTCTAAGCAGAAGGAATTGCAAGTGGTGCAAGATTCATTTGATAGGGCCAATAAAGACAAGCAGGTAAGAGCTACGGGCACCTCTAGTAGCTCAGGTGGTAGCGTTCTTGCACTTCACGAAGTCATTACGGATTCAATTCCCGGTGGGGCCAGGAAAGTTTGTAGCTTTTCACATGAATGTCCCTGTTAATATAGCTGTGACTACAGAAAAGCAAACCTTTTTTCTTCTATTCTCCTCCTGCTAGAATCAATAGCCACTTCTACTAACCTCTCCACGTGGGCCAAGTTGTTGATAAGCCCAGATAACCGGTCCACCTACTAAACTATGTACTGTATAAAGGAAAATAGTGGGTCCTTAAACATTTTTTGAAAGAAGATATATCTAAGTTCTAGAGTGGGAAAAATAATATTGACCCTGAAAATACTTACAAGACTGTCACGGAATTGACCCTTATTGAACAGGAAGACTGGTCATCACAGATAATGCTGGAAATGGCCATTATTGGTGTAGATGCGGCGGCGTACTTGATTTATCAAATTGTAAGACACGCGTAGCAGCTATGCTCGAGGGATAAGAGCCATAGCGTTTTTAATGTTGTGCTAAAGTTATTCCGGTGTGCAAGGATTATTTGAGTAATCTTGACCCTTTAATTTGCTCGTCAGGTAAAACTCAAAGGGAGAGAGATCAGATAACAGAGGTTAATGGGAGATTTTACTGCCTCTGCGAAAGATGAGTATGCGCAGATATGAGACAGCCACCGGTTGTTGCATCGACCTCACCAGTGGCCATTTCCAGAACGGGAAATTCACCAGTTCATTAACAAAGGTCAATTCCGTATCAGGATTACAATACTTTTCAGGACAGTTTTATTTTGCCCAACCTGTATAATGAAATGTACCATGAAAATATGACGTGAACCCCCCTGAACAACAGATATCTTTCCGCGACATTTCCACTATAGTATTTGTAAATAGGAAATGTAACTTGCTATTGAAACTTATCTATATAGGGCGATAGGAGGTAGGTGAGTGGAAGGTTTTTGTCAGTAGGTGGGTCAGTTAGCTGAGTTTACCATCAACTTGACCCACGTGGAGGGGTTAGTAGAAGTTCTTAGTAATACACAGTTATTGATACTTGCAGGAGGTGGATAGAGGAAGGAGGGTTCGCTTTTCAGTAGTCAAAGCTATATGAATCGGGACATTCATGTACAAATTTTTCTAGCCTCACCGGAAATTGAACCCGGATTGTCTTGATGAAGAGCAAGAACGCTGCCATCTGAGCCACTAGGGGAACCGCGACAACCTATATTGAAAGAAATACAATCAAATCGATCAATGACTTTTACCAAAACCCCGAAGACCAGTAACTCGAATACAAATTAATAAATATAAATAATTTATTATCAGAAATAGCAAAAATTATGTAATACGACGTTGAGGAGAAACGCCAATGTCACAATCATAAAAAAACTCAACTTTTAATCTCCTTGTTTAGGTTATTACGCCGTTGTCATACTACTTTTATAATAATTCATTAAAATGCAATTGTATGTTGATGCTTGTTTATTATATCTTCTTATTTATTATAGTCATATTTTTATCTACTCTTAACATTCGTTTGTTTACAAACGTTATCACTTTTGCCTCATTCCGGTCTTTAAGCTTTTACTTTAATCTCGTAGATCAATTTTTCTACATTTTCAAATATATTTTTTCTTGTTGCATTTTTAAATGGGAAATGAAACGTGCTATTGAAACGTATCTACATTGACCGATATGAGGTAGGAGGTAAGTGGTAGGGCCACTGTTATAAGGTGAGGTGGGTCGGTTAGCTGGGTTTACCAACTACTTGGTCCACGTGAAGGTGTTTGCAGGAATAGTTAGTTACGGTAAGAGCTAGTGATACTAGTCTAGGAGTAGTAGGTAAATAGAAGGAGGGTTCGCTTTTCAATCGTCCCAGTTTTATAAACTGGGACATTGAAGTGAAAAGTTACATTTTTTGAGGCCCCTCCGGGAATTAAAATCGAAGTGACTCAGTGGAAAGCAAGCAGGAGACTCATACCTAGAGAGTAAATTCGTGTGTTCTTCTAGTTGTCATTGTTAGTAGGTGGGCCGGTTTGCTGGGTTTACCAACGTGGCCCACGTTGAGGAGATAAAAGAAGTTGTAGCAGTTAGTTATTGATACTAGGAGGTGGACAGAGCAAGGAGGGTTCGCTTTTCAGTAGTCACAGTTAGATGAACTGGTACATTTATGGAATATTAAATTAGACGCTACGAATTTTTTCTGGCCCCGCCGGGAATTGAACCTGGGATGACTTGGTGATGAGCAAGCATGCTAACACCTTAGTCACTGGAGGGGCAATTGAATTTTTTCATTTGAATGTTTGATGTGAGGTGGTGCTGGATGAGGCTGCACGCGTGCAAAGCAAGATGGACGCCGCCACAGCCCTCATCGATGGTCTGGGAGGGGAGCGCATACGTTGGACGGAGTCTTCAGCGCAGATGAAGTCGGAGATTGAACGTCTCGTGGGCGACGTGTTGCTGCTGGCTGCGTTCTTGTCGTACGCAGGACCTTTCAACCAAGAGTACCGGGCGCAGCTGTACCGTTCGTGGGAGCAATCGCTCGCCAAGGACCGTGTGCCGTGCTCAAGTAATCTCAATGTCATCGACTGTCTCACGGATTCCTCCACGGTAGGTAACATGTGCGACCTGATCCATTCAAGGTTGTATGAACCAGAGTGAGAATATTAAGAGTGTGGCCGATCACCGAATACCGCCATTTTTTCGTCAAAATGACATGATAATAACAATATTAATAATTTATTATTGTCAAAACAGCAGTACAAACTGTGTATGACCACGTGGAAGACAATAAACTAATTTACTCTTCGAAAGCAAGCACGGGACCATCCCATCAATTCCGATCAAGGGCCCTAAGCCAAAGGCGGATTCAAAATTTTTTTGCATAAGTTCCTAGATAAGATAAAAAGTTAGCTGCGAGTTATAAAACTAATAGAATGTCAATATGTTTGTAATTTTACGCAAAAAATTATTATCAAACTATAGATTATCCTGAATACCGTGTTTAAAAATCATAAGAGTTGAAAAAAACACTAAATTCACGATTTATTGTTACAATAAAAATGCCCCTAGACAAAGTCTAGAGAACCTGTATAAGAAATCCGCCTCTACCCGAAGGAAAAACGGAGAAAAACCCGGGCCTGGATGGAACTAGAGAATAAATGTACACAACCGTGCCAAAGTTGAGTACACATAAAACTAAATTAATATGAGCAATAAGACAACACAATCATGCAAGAAAATAGTTTTTGAAATTGTCATAAGTTATTTAAAAAAGTACTACAGCAATGGCGTGATAAAGTACAAGACGAATTTAACTTTTATTAAAATCAATAAATTCTTTTACATTATAGAAGCACTGGCGCAGGAGTTAGTTTTTAACCGCGGATTAGAAGAGATTCAATTTCATAAGATCTTTTATATTCTTGGGCAGGGAATTTTATAGAACGATTCCCGAATGATATGGTCCTTTTTGGCAAAGAGTGGTTGAAACTCTAGGGCCATAAATAGTATTACTATTGCGAGTATTGTGTTCGTGAACGAGACTGTTGCGTATGAAGCAAGGGTTTCATACATATAAATGCAGGAAGTGTTAAGATATTTAATTCTTTGAATAAAGGTTTACAAGAGTTTCGGGGGTGAGATATACAAATTATCCAATCTATGAAGACTTTTCATGAAGACACTCTTTCAAAAATGATTAATTAGTTAGTCTTCCTTATGGTAAGAAACTGCATTTTCCTCTCGCACAAGGACTCTTAATGACCTCGATGTTGGAGAGCCCTAAAACCCCAATAAAAATATACGGATTCGCTTCACCTTGACGGGGAAACCGCGAAAACCTGGATATGCATCGGCCACACTAGACTCACTTTGGTATGAACGTGATGGGAGCTATTCGAACGTACATAACCATCTAAGAAACATTCAATAATGTTATCTATTCTCTTTATATCAAAATAATCATTAATAATAGATTTATGGTGTGTCAAAAATGAGAATCATCAATTATACCCGTTTCAATTCAAACATTGTGTTTGAATAATGATATCTAGTTTGACTACAGATTTGCGTCTGTTTTGTTGAATAACTTTCTTAATTGTCCGGAAAGGCGAGGCAAATTTCGTCCTGTTTTATATTTCTGTAATTATCTGACAGGGGCGATAGTTTTTTTATACGAATATCAATGAGAATTAAATTAGAATTTATTAAAAAATAGTCCGTTCAGAGACTGTGTGCATTAGAGCCCATACATTTCTGAGAAGTTTTTATTCAAATACTACCCCCATAAGTGTAAAATTTTATTCGACAACTTGATAATGAAAAAATTCAATTAAAAAAATATGGTGTTTCATATGTCTTCAGGTCATTCATATTACCATAAATGAAATAATAAATAAACTATTTACTTTCACCTCGTCGAATTAAATTTGGACATTGGGGAATAAATATTTGAATAAATATTTTGAAGTTCAGCGGATTTTTTGTGTTTCAATCTTTAGTGGGACGATGTTTTTAAAGCCCTGTAATTTCTAATAAGATCAATAGAAAAAGCTATTAAATGTATCACAAATGTTATAAATAGAAAAGCAATATAATAATATACTACCCTTAAAAAATATTCAATAAAACTGTAACAAAACGCAGTGACATTGTAATCTGGCATCCATTGTTTTTCGATAACAAATAGTCACTATTAAACTGGGAACTAGTGCTGAAGATCATTTTTCAAATACGTTGTTTCAATTTAAACCCTATAATTAACTATTCAGACATTTTAACTTACCATAATTCATGTATTAGAGTTACTTTATTAATTTTTAACATTAAGAGATTTTATTGAATGTATCATAAATATTTATGTGCCTGCCTTTTATTGAATGTATCATACGTCCTTTGAAGTATACCGACAGATAATTAAATCTTTTAAAGGTCAAAAATTTGGGTAAAAAAATTGCAATGAAATTAAGTTAATACCGATTTTACCCTTTAAGCCACACCCTACCTGCCATCTAAGCAATATACAGACCACTTAGTATTTTGTTAAAATAAATTTTCTCTTACGAGAAAAGACTTTATTTTCGAAAATAAATTACTTCCCAAATCTTTAAACTTGATGAAACTGTTAACGGTAACCTTTACTACTATTTAAAATATTTTTGTGGGAGTTACCGGACATTCTGAAAAGTTGTAATCTTTTCTTCGAGCATTTCGTCTTATCCGTTATTGCCAACTACGTCCTAGTTGCACAGGCTAATAGCAGACCGAGCTGTTCACAAATAGAGTCAAACGAGTTCATAGATTACGTTCTTCTTTAATAACTTTCTTGTTACTAATTAGATTGTCATTACTAATTACTATTATTCATAAAACTAACAAGATGAAGTATAGACTTTTGAATGATTTGACAGGCATTTCCCGGAAGCTTTGAAGATAATCTTGAGGTTGAATGTGATTGGTTCCTGATTGAGTGACGTAGCTTCGCCCTTGGGCACCTCGGAGCGGAAAAAACAACAGGGGTTTGCATCAAAGACTCACTACCCTTCCGAATTCAAAACTCTAATCTTTTCCATTCTTTTCAGGTAGTCAAGTTATCGATGCATTACTCAGACGATACAATTATTAAAACATATATAATCAGTGAAGTAGGATCACATCATTGGATTTCCATCTCTTAAGGAAGTACTAGCGCTGGTAGAATCACTTAAAATTCTGAAATCGGCAGAAATAATCGGAGTAATGTGAACTTTTTGTGATGTCAACTTGAAAAACATACCTCACCAACCTTTTAAATGAAATAAATGCAATAATTGATTGTGAATACTCAATACAATGCGTCCAATAGAGGAAACTTATTTTCAAAAATAGAACCAACTTTTAAATCACGAAAGTGGTGAAATTTAATTTTTATTTGCAGTAAATTTTACTTTAGGTCACCGGACATTTGAGAAAGATATTCTATTTTTGAGATGAGATGCGTCAATTACGAAACAGCTGCGCTTGACCGCCATATTCTTACATGCTCTTGTGCATTTCAAACGAGTCAAGCGAGTTCCTGAATATTGTTTGTACTATACTATTGTTTAACACAAAACAAGACATTCACCCAGAAGACATCAACTGGAAGCCGGCTCCTAGGAACAGCGTTTTCACATGAGTGAATGCAAAGAAGATCACTTCAATAAAAAATATACACCTATTGTTGAAGAAGAATTAATCTCATTGGAGCTTATAAAAAACAAGATTTCATTGTCGTGAAGAAATTCAATTGCCTCGCCAATAATATGTTCAATCAAGAAATAATTCACACTATTTATAATGTGAATGTTAAATAAATGTTTCAATATGAAAAANCAAAAAAATTGGCATAAAACAAATTATATACGATACAATACGTATTTTTTATTCTTCGTCTCGTGCTCGTACCAAGGCAGCCCTAAAAATATACAAAAAACAAATGAATACCATATTATTCGACGGTCAAGGTCGAGCTACCACCGCGCTCTCTGACGCAGGAATTCAGAAATATTTCCTTCGAAGCCTATTAATCTTCAGCCGGTCACTGGCGCGCCCTGGTGGCGTAAGTTTGAACTACCCCTTTGAGAGGGAGTAGCAGCTGTCTTATAATTTACTGCTGTTCCCGGCGGTCAACAGCTTACTGAAGAATATGTTACTATATCTTCAAGGCGGGAAGTCAATTCTGCCGAAATGCGCAAGCGCGTGTCGTACCTGCACGCAATAGGTGTTTGTTCATTCCAGGTGTAACTTTTATGTTACCTGCAGGATCATTTCGAAACATAATATGGGCCGACGGTCGGGGTTCGAAGTCCTGACCGAGAACCGACGAGAACATGGGTGGTTAGAATAGTGAGTCAAGTAATTTTCGGGATGAAGAGAGGACGTTGAGATTTTCAGAATATAATTAATATTTTACGCACTGATAATGCGTTGACCACGACCGCAAGGTCTTGACGTTTTCGCATCGGCAAAATGTGCACTTACGGGAGCAGGAAGGAAGGTAAAGAATTCTTTCTTTCCGGTATAAACTAACCTACATAAGCTATTGGCTCGAAGTTAAAGGATTTTGAGATTGTTTTAATTGCCCTATTTTAAGGGAATTTTTATTACACAGAATTACTAAATGGCAATTACTTAGAGTGATTTTATTGTACTCAGAAGTCCTCCTACCTCCTGAGATTTTTCAACTATTTCATAAAGGTCAATTTGTTTAGTCCTGGGGAGTTTATTTTACAGTAGTTTTTTACTCCTTTGGTAGCAAACAAACCTTTTGAACGACACGCGTATATATTCCTTTTGCGGTTTTAACCTGTATCGTGCGGATTAACCCGTTTTGATCTGGTAAAGTCTTAACAACCCTTGCTATTTTCCATTCAAAGGGCACGGGAGAGTCTTTCAAAATAACTATGTCACTTTCTGATAGTGACTTGGATACTGTTTGCCATTTTGATCTATTTTGGAGTATTGACAAATAGTCAGCAGACCAACGCTTCCACAAATAATTTAAATGGTTTTTTAAAGCCATGTATCGTTGCATTGGATTTTGACATTTTTTGTCGTCTTGGGTGAAAGGTAAATTTTTTAAAGGATGGACTGTTATCAGGTGTTGTGGAGTTATAATTTCCACGTCGTCATCATTTGTAGGCCGTGTAAACAGCTTACTGAAGAATATTTTACTATATCTTCAAGGCGGGAACGTCAATTCTGCCGAACTGCGCAAGCGCGTGTCGTACCTGCACGCAATAGGTGTTTGTTCATTCCAGGTGTAACTTTTATGTTACCTGCAGGATCATTTCGAAACACTATTAACTGATTAATAATTTTTTCTTTATTATTATTATTATTGTTATTATTATTATTCGTACTGTTGTGTTTTAAAACAATTAGATTAAATCAAACATTGTTAATATGAAGTGGATAATTTTTTACAGATTGGCGAGTGGAATTTGCAAGGGCTGCCCGATGATGAGCTGTCCATTCAGAATGGCATCATCACCACCAAGGCCGCCCGCTATCCTCTTATGATTGATCCTCAGAGTCAGGGCAAAGTGTGGGTGAAGAGTATGGAGGCTGAGAATGAACTTCAGGTGAGGAATATCATTGTCTCAGTCGTTTTTAGTTCTGTTTTGAGTTTCTCTATGAAGTGATGTTTTTTATTGTTTTCCATAATTAGGTGTACAACTTTTTAAACCATGGCTTCCTACAATAAGGGGGCCATGGTTAAACCCATACCGTTTTATATCTTCGAGCAAATCGAAATTAAAACTAGTAGTAAAATTTATCATATGTACTGTAACAATATAGATCATCAAATAAAAAATATAATTCGAAGTTCCTGTTTCCTACGTAACTTTAAAAACGTTTTCTTTCTTGTCCTGGACCTTTGCTTTAAAGGATGTACAGTGGAACCTCTCTTAACCGGTCTGATTGGGACTGAGACGCTGTCCTGTTGATCAGAGGTTCCCGAGAAAAATCGATTTTCATTCAAAAAGAGCCCACAATTTTATCCGGTTATCACTTACAAAAAAGCGAATGAGATGTCATTGCTACTCATTTTATTGTACATAACGT
>NNCF01126202.1:179326-193626 GCA_002313205.1 Laupala kohalensis
TATATATATATATATATATATATATATATATATATATATATATATATATATATAAACAAACTCGAAAAAATTGAAAAATTGAACTAAGAAGCGAGAGGGGAATCAAACTGGAGAACTCCTTCCCCCTCCAGGCGTTCTATCCAAACCAACACTAAAACATTGCTCATCTTACGTCACGTCACCACGTTTGGCTTTCCTGGAACTTTCCAGCAAAGGACCCGTTAAACAATCAATGTTAGGATATATCTGCCCGTCATTAATGTTGAAAGAGAGAGAAAAAAATTATTCAACAGGATGGGCCGGTTAATCCGAGGTCAGTTAACAGGGGTTCTAACAGGGGCCAGCTAACGCTTTGGCATTCTATCGCTCTTGTGTTGTACTGCAACAGGTGACGACTCTGGAGCACAAATACTTCCGTAACCATGTTGAGGATAGCATCTCGTTGGGACGTCCTCTGATGATCGTAGACGTGGAAGAAGTTTTAGATCCCGTGCTGGACAATCTGCTGGAGAAGAACTTTATCAAGATTGGAACCACGTGGAAAGTGCGTCTGGGTGACAAAGAGGTGGATGTGAATCCCGATTCAATGCGAGTGTACATCACCACCAAATTGCCAAACCCACAATACACGCCCGAAGTGTTCGCCAAGACGGCTGTCATCGACTTTACTGTCACACTGAAGGTACAGTACTCGTCTCTTTATTTGTTTTAAACTAGTAGACCCGAGGGAAGATTTTTCCAGTTTAGTAGAATAGGAGCATGATGATTTCTCGATTCAGTTGAGTAAAATAATTTTTTTCATATGAAATTTGCACCTAAAAATCCTAACCCTGAACATGAGGTAATATTCATCAAATCTAGAAAACACGTTGAGACTAAATGCACAGCCCAGCATACAAACAAATTTAATATCTTTAACAGGCCTAATTGATTAGCCCATAAATAGTCAAAAATTACCAACTAGTTTTTATTTGGTTCTACTCATTGTTTGCGGTGTGGTTCTGCAGGGTTGATAACAAGGTGATTAATTTTTATAAACAATTAAGGTCAAATATCATTTTGTAGTCATTAATTGATCAATTAATAGGCAAAAAGTCATATATAGTTTTCTTTTGGTTCTACCGAAGCGGTTTTTTTCAGATTCATGAACCTGATTACGAAGATTATTTTCGCAAGAGTCTTGCTTTTTTTCGAAATCTAGCAAGCATTGACTTGTTCTTGCTATTACAGTTTTTGTCTTGGTTTTGAGTCTTGGTCTTGCATTTTCTGTTAGACCAAGAAAGCAAGAGGAATATGCGTATCACTATGTACACCCCATAGCACTCTGCCTTCTTGCAGGGCTTGGAAGATCAATTGCTGGGGAGAGTGATTCTGTCGGAGAAACACGAGTTGGAGTCTGAGCGCGTCCAGCTCCTGCAGGACGTCACTTCGAACAAGAAGAAGATGAAGCAGTTGGAAGAGAATCTGCTCTTGAAGCTGACCACCGTTCAAGGGTCTCTTATTGATGATGAAACTGTGTTGGAGGTGAGTAAATCCAACAGATATATGCAAAATGAGACTGATGATTGTGCTATTACTTGCAGAAATACCCGGCGTTGTCCTGAATTTCAAAAGAAACTTAAAACAATAATTACTAGACATTCAAAATTTTTAAACAATTCACAAATAAAACAAAAATAAACTAAATAGTTTTCTGTTAGATAAACATACGAAAAACTACATCAACATTCAAAGAAAAACTGGTTCTGAGAAATAATATATTTTACCCTACAGAGGATATTAAAACATTTGTCAACTGCTCTGGAATTTTATTCGCTCAATTTTCCAGGCTTTGCCCGAGGTATTTCTATAATATCCTATATTCTAAAATCAAATATGTTAGTTCCCATATTTCTCTACTTTGCGATATTAAATTTTCACTTTGGTTAATTTCAAAAATTAAATACCACTAAGAAAACCTAAAAATACACTCTGAATTCAGTATCGTATGCTAATATGTACGTAATTACGAATTATTTTAAAATCCAGACACGAGGAATTTACACTTTACACAGAAATAAAGCGCATAGCTAAGACCTCTGAATTTTTTAGTTCTCATTCCACTTTTAGGTTAAATACAAGGAAACTATATTCTTCACGATCTTTATATAATTTAGCTTCTCCGATCTGGACACGTAGATTACACATCAGATTTTTCGCCTCACGTAAGGCAGTTGAACTCTGGTCGACACATTTTTTTTTGTGGGGCTTTAGGCTCGTCGACATCAAAGGTCATTGAAGCCCTAGAAACTTGTACAGGTAGGGAAAATGCAGTTACGCACTAGTGAGAGCCAACATGACTCTCCCCGCGTGTGGGACTCGCCGAAGTACTCAACCATACCCACTAAAAACCGTCCTGAATTATAATATATCAAAACATACATCAAAACATTGAGGACAAAAAATGAGGGGAAGACAAAAAATGAGAGGGGACAAAAAATGAGGGGGGGGGACAAAGAATGAGCGTGACATGAAAGTGAAGAATCACATCTACTGATTTGCAAACTACTTTTCATTTTTTTCTGCCTCTGTAATTCATGAATATTAACAATACTTTGCATTTTAGTAGCAATAACCCTAAAGAAGTTTCTTTTGAAATTTCAAATAATTTCTTTGATTACTTTTTCCGTTTTCCATGCTACAGACATTCCAAATAATTCTCTTTTATTAGTATAGATGTAGATCACGTGAGATTCGCACAAATTTTGGCTGAGGTAGTTCTAAATCCTATTATTGTTCGGATCAATTCAATAATTCAGTGCACAATGTTGCATCTCAAGGTACTTTTAACATACTACTAAAGCCCTGCACTGGAGATTCGAGTTCCATTTCAATGTGACAAAAATAAAAAGTTAAACATTTATTACAGGTGAAACAAAACTGTCGGGAAAACAAATTTTCATTAGGTCTTGGTAATATTACATTTTGTTCCTAGTTTTCTTAAATTTTATTTAATAAACTGGATTTATTTGTTTAACAAAATTGCGATAGCGTTCAACTTTTGAGTTAAGGACTACACTCTGAGACAAGTTTGCTTACTGTTTAACTATCCTGTTTGTCTATGGAAAATGGATTTTCTAAGACATTCGTTTGCGATGAAAAATCTTATGAACGCCGACCCAATAGGATGGTGACTTCCTCTGATTGGTAGGTGCTGAACAACACCAAAGACACAGCTGCCGACGTGCGGGTGAAGCTGCAGATCGCGTCTGACACCACGGTGAAGATCACCTCGGCTCGCGAAGAGTATCGGCCGATCGCCACGCGAGGGTCCGTGTTGTACTTTCTCATCGTGGATATGTCCAAAGTAAGGATCCAAAATTTCACTCACTCGCTCATCAACGCAAAGTGAAAACAACTATCAGATAGCAACTGGAAATGTTATAGAGCAGCGCAGTCCATCTTTGCGGCCCGCGAGTTACGGTGGATTGTTCATGAAACGATGGAGGGGAACAAGTTACAAATCTATGATGTCAGAATTAATACTTGGCGTGGCATGTACGGTGAGAGAAAATAGAAAATATGGTTCGGTTACCCCGTCGTACATTGCAATGTGAAAATATTGTATTACAGTACTAAATATTAAAAATACGTTTGAAAAATAAAGAACTATGTTATTTAATTTTTCCAGCTTGAAAAAATACAATTTATTGGTGAGAGTCAATATATCGCGTAACAAATAAATAAATAAATAAATAAGACTCTTAAGTCTTCTTCGTTGGGTAACGTTTAGCCAAACCCCATCCCATTCAATCGAAAGTGTATTGAAAATGGCCCGCGGACCATGAAAAGTTGGACAGCGCTATTGTAGAGAATTCCAAAGAAATAATTTTTGGAAATATCTATGTGAAAGAAATAGAAAGAATACGATGAAATGACACTTTCTCAATTTTTGCTATCTCACGATTACTCGTGATATCATCGTTGTTTTTGCAAGTAAACATTATTTACATCGTGTTTGTAAAATGTAATTCTGGAGTTTTGGCTACGGAAACTTAGAGTGGAATTTATATAAATCAAAACCATTATAAAACAAAAAATCACTCACCAATACATTTAAAATCCTGCAAAATCCTCACATTTATGTTCTGAGGCAAAATGTTCCTAAATACAATCTCCGTTTCCTTGTTGAGACGCTCGTCATGAGTCCCATTCTGTATCCTCTTCGTCATCAGTATCCCATAACAAATCATCCTCAGTGCCATCCATAGCATTAGAAGTCCCACACTTTTTGGCTTCATAGGCTGGTTAGTGGATTATCTTATAGGACAGATATATGCTAAAACGACGAAACTTTTTGCCTCGTCTCATCTGACGTCGTCTTGTCTGCGGAAATATAAATAGAACTGGCACTTTGCGAGACCCATTAAAATGTAATCCGTTGCAAACGAGTTAAGCTATTTGTTAACTCTGAAATGATAAAGTTGAAGGATGAATTGACAATGAAAGAAGCTGTGGCAAGATACATGAGAAACGACGTGGTGAAACCACAGATACATAAATAGATTCAGCGGTATCTGCTGTAGGTTGTCCGTGATGACATGAGACAGAAGATAATGTTTAGTGGCGCCCTCTCTCTCGCACACCCTCTTGGAGAGGGAAAGTTATTGTTCGTAGCAGTAAGCAGTCTGAGAGGGGAATCGAGATCCCCCACCCAAGTCGATGAGTGAGAGAGACAGATACAACAAACTTCATTTTCCCCTTCAGACAGCAGGTACACGAGACCGCTGGGTCTAATTATAAATGTATGGATGAAACGCTGTTTTTTCTTCCGCAGGTGAATTGCATGTATCAGACATCGCTGGTGCAGTTTCTGGAGCGCTTCGATCTGTCGATGGAGAAGTCAGAGAAGAGTCCCATCACGACGAAACGCATCAACTTCATTATCGAGTACTTGACGTACGACGTGTGGATGTACATGTGCAGAGGCTTCTACGAACAACACAAGTTCCTCTTCACGTTACTCCTGACTCTCAAGATCGATCTGCAACGCGACTCCATCTCCTACGTCGAGTTCCAGAACTTGATCAAAGGAGGTGCTGCACTCGATCTCAACGACGTGGAGCCCAAACCCTTCCAGTGATTTGACCTTTATTTGTTATTGTAGTATTTGTAAATGGGAAATGTAGCCTGCTATTGAAGCTTATCTTCATGAAGCGATGGGAGGTAGGAGGTGGGTGGTAGGCTATTGTTAGTAGGTGGGCCGCTTAGCTGCGTTTACCAACAACTTGGCCGTAGAAGAAGACAGGTTCGCTTTTCAGTAGTCAAATCTGTATGAACATTCATGTGAAAAGCTACAAATTTTTTGTGACCCCTCCAGGAATTGAACCCGAATTAACTCGGTGATGAGCTAGAACGCTACCACCTGCACCACGGAGGGGCTCCCCTTTATTTGCCTTTCCATTCATTACCAAAACGGTTCTCCAAAGTTTCTTCTAGAATAAGATGCATTGTTCTATAATTAGTTCAGCGGTTCTCAACATTTTTCATCTCGCATACCTCGTTTATACGATTTAAAATATCGGAAGGCGGCTGGCTACCTCCCTCCCTCAGTCACCACTTCCTCGTTCCGAGACATGTTGACCAGCAGATACTTCCGACAGCGGTGGTCTAGTGGTAGCGTCATCGCTTCTACAATATAGCTGAGCTTGGGTTCAAACCCTGCTCGGCCGAACTAGGTGAGGTCTTCAGCTGGGATTTCCCTCACTCACTCCAGAGAAGTATCGGTTTGGAACCTGACATGTCTCCTTCTCATTTCCCTCATCCAAGTTTCGGTTAGGTGGAAGAGCAAACCTCATGGCCTGAACCTCGCTTAAAGACATAAAATAAATAAATAAAAGGATGCTCGTTGACACATCACCATACTCTCACACCAACATCATTACCCTTGGCGACCAGAATGATTCTTGACCAAAATGATTCACCTAATGGATGATTTTTACTGCAAATTATTTTACTGTGTAAGTAAAAGAAACATTTCGTTTAATTTTGGATTCTGCACAAAATTTGAAGAAAAATGATACCAAATAACTACCATTTTCAAGCAACCGCTGTCCTGTTTTGTGAGATGATGACATTTATTGATGTGAGATGTCATTTTTGTGAGATGATCACACCAAAATCGACATAGAATTCTTTAAAATTTTTATTGTTTGGTATCATTTTTCTTCCAATTTTGAGAAGATCTCAAATTATATGTAATTTTCTCTTTAACTCGTACAGTAAAACATTAATTTACAATGAGAATTATCCAGTTGGTCAAGAATCATTCCGGTCGCCAAGGGTAATGATGTTGGTGTAAATGAAAGGTGATGGGTCAGGAAGCATCTCTGGGTCAAGACGTCTCGGAACGAAGAAGTAGTGACAGGGGAAGAGCCAGCGGCCCTCCCATATTTCACGACCTATAACAATATGATTGTTTTGACACCTGTCTGAAGTTGATACTTGCTTAAGAATAATATGATATTGTTCAATAGATCAAATTATTGACGCACAATTTATATCAAAATTCTTCCCGAAGCAATTTTAATTCATCTATCCTGACTGTGTACAGCCCATACAGTTTAAAAATTTACTCATTGACATGCATGAGTTAATTAGTCTCGAGAAACATCAATACAGAAATCACAAAGAACTCATGACTGATAGAAAGTGCTCGTAACAGAATTTATCTACAACATGGATTCCGAAACCATTGGCAAACAATTCAGTAATACATTTTTATAGTCAAAGAAGCAGTTACAAACTGCGTATGACCACGTGGAGGACAATAAACTAATTTACTCTCCGGAAGCAAGCAAGAAACCGCCCCATCAACTCCAATCAAGGGCCCTAAGGCAGAGATTGATTTAACATTTCAGCACACTCCTTAGATAAAAATAGTTAGGTAAGCGTTATAATATCAACATAATACCAACAAAATAGGCTATTTAACAAAACAAAAATAGTTATTTCAGAAGTAAGTGTTGTTATCTAACTATAGATTATTCAGAAAGTATTCTTTATAAACCGTATTATTAAATAACACAAAAGTCGAGATTAATTTTTTTAGTAGATGCTCCCAGGCAAGAGTCTAGCGAGTCTGTATAAGAATCCATCAATGTAGTCATTCATAGGTTTTGTGTAACAAGATCGATAATATCTTGAGCTGATAACATCCAAAGAATTGAAGAATTTTAATAATTCTTAACACTACGTTTATGTATCAGGACATTCAGGTTTAAACGAACCAATCAATTTCCATATTAATTATGAAAATTCTCGATTAATTGTTCAAAGACTCTGATCCTTGTTAGGACAGAACATATTACTCGAACAAGAGAAGCCAATAATGCGGTGCTCATCTCCACATTGGTTCAACTTGCACCTTATGGTGATTGCACTAAGTAGCAATTACATTCGTGTGGCCGTAAAACATTGAAAGTTGACATGTTTGAGCTCCCCCCCCCCACTTTAAACGCCCATGCACATTCAAACTTATTCGTCAAACTAGTTGGACATGAAGTATGTCCAATAAGTTTTGTACTTCATCGAGAAATGAATCCAACACACACTTCCTTCGTGTGCGATCAATCTAATTCCTCAAACTTGGCATGATGGGTTCAAAATACTAAAGAAGTGAGTTATGCAACATTTCAGATGATTTGGATAATATTCTGTCACATACTGGTTGAAATTTAAACGGAATTTATCAATTGAAACCATATTTTTTTTCGAAAATTGAACGTAACAATATTTCAATACACCATTCGATCATTATAATCTTACAGCCGATTACCCAGCGTTGCCCGGTATTTTTCTTAGTCTAATCATCTTTTAATCACGAAAAAATAAAATCTATATTATAAGATAATACTACAGCATCCTAAATTTTTAAATTCATAATAATAGAAATGTAATAAAACATTTGACTATATATAGAACACCATCTCGCAGGAGCCGCGTCTGTCGAATTTTCGCTTCCGAGGCACGACGCGGCTGTACCATTTCATTAAAATTCTTGTAAAATCTAGAATATTTGTCGAAATTTTACGATTTAAAGACTTTTTATCTTTGTTAGATGCACAAAACAAATAATCCATTTGATTTGATGATGACTGATTTTTTCCTTCTTAAATTACTCTCTTAAATTGAAGTATCGTAACACTTCTATTTTTAAAAACGTTTTATCGAAAATGTAGGTTAATTTTTGAAGATAGACATATACTCTCGCTGACATTCTTGTAACTCTTTGAGGCAAACAATATTGCCATTTATAATTGTCATCTATCTCTAATCGTTTAGGCAGCGTAAGCAAATGTAACTCTCCTTTTTCCGATTTTATCGACATTTAAGGTCAAAAACCATTTCCATCTTTATTATCCCACATTTTAAAAATAATAGTTAGCCTATGTTCATTCTAGACATCTAAACTATCACCATGCCAAATTTTTTCACGATTGGTTCTGTAGTTTAGTCGTGATGAGGTAGCAGGCAGACACGCTTTCGCGTTACGCATTTATGTATTAGTAAGGAAGTATGGATGTACAATTGTAGACGTAAATTATTTGAACGTAATATTGTTTTCTGTTATTTTGACGTGAAAATTTCGATTCTAAAGGTTCTAGGGTCACTGAACGTGAATGGTCATAAAGTAGTTTTGAACATAATATCTGCGACGTTTATCGAATAAAGTAGTAATAGCTATAAGAGTTGATTAATAGTTAAACTTTGTCGTAGTCAATGTATAACCTTTAATCAAGTCGTATTGAAAATCAAAATAAATTTTGTAATTGAAAAAATTAAAAATCGAAATAATTTTTGTATTTTAATTAATTATTATGAAATACGATGACATTAATGATCTGATACAGTATACGAAGATTTGAAATGTTCATGCACACATATTATGAAAATAAAAATTCACCTGAATTCAAAAAAATAAAATAGAGATATAAATGTTTAAAACTTAACCTGGATATTTAGCAGAAACGTAATGGATTGAAAGTGTATGATGAGACAACATTCTGCTATTTAAATTAAGTTACTAACAATAAAATAAAATTATATTTCTAAATCTTCAATTACCCATACCCATTTCGGACAAGATAAAGTAATTTCAAGATTGAATTATTAGTATGGATTATGAGATGATTAATTTCTATTTACAATCGCATATTCTATTCTGTTCATACACGTACTTATCAAGCACCAATTTATATCGTGGTTGTCATGTTAATGCTATATTTTGTGGGTTTACAGAAAACAATAAGACTTTGGTTATCTGTAATAATAACATTTTACATAACTACTTCATGATACCAAATGGAAAATACAGTTTGCAAAATTCTTTGGGACTCTGTTAATATATTGAAAATATAATATCGATTTGAAACTTTTTCCCTCCAGATGGATCACAGACATGACATGGTTAAACTTGGTACAACTCTCCAGTTTGCGACAGTTCCAGAATATACTGCAACATGTAAGTTTGAATATCATCCAATTTTATTATGTTTCAAAGTGTGTATCAATATTCTATGGCAGCGCCGACGACGCTATAGCTCAACGGAGCTCATGAGATATATTATAAAGGTTATATCCTTAGCTGCGAGCCTGCAATAATATGCATTTGTCTCTGAAAGGAAGGCTGGAAATCAGACAGTGGGACATTCTCATCCAATTGATACTGTATGATGAATTTATTTTCATTTATTGGGAATTGGTACAAAAAAGACTCTCAGCACGAACAAACACGTAGTAAAGAGCCTTCACTAATCAAACTGGCTCCATGATCTTTTTAAGCAAGCTTCAAAATTAGTTGTGCCTGAGGATGACCAAAAACCTAGACCAAAATACCTCAGGTAAACCTCACAATTTCCTACTGACAAACAAGTAGTACGTATGCATATATTTATTTCGTGTGCACGTGGAAGTTATGAGATATATCATCTCCTGGATGGGGATGTGTCTCAGGTCTTCCGAGGTTTAGTTCTGGGTGGAAATGGTGTACAGTTGTGGAAGGCGTAACGGTGGTGTAGCGGTTAACACCCCTGCGATCAAAGCAAGAGTCCAGGGTTCGATTCCCGACTCTTCGCCATTTTCACCCGACTGAAAGTTATCACAAGCAGTACGTATTTTGGTCTCAAGAGGTCGACCCTCCCAGAGCCAGGTCTGCGCTTGCCACCACCTCTGGAATCAAGCGTTGGCAAAGCAAGCTTTTTGCACGTGCTGACTTTTGGGTTAAGAAGAACTGCACTAAGCGATTAATGATGGTGGCGTCCGTGTACAGGTTTCAAATAATGAAGAAGGCTGGGGTAAGTGGTTCGGCAAAGAGGCTCCAGAAGATGAGCCTATACCAGACGGTTACAACTCCCTGGACGTGTTCCGGCGCTTGCTGCTGCTACGTGCTTGGTGTCCTGACCGCACCGTGGCGCAATCCAAGAAGTACGTCGGGGACTCGATGGGCAGTCGTTTCACGGAGCCCGTTGTCACCAAGTGAGTTCACGCAAAACTACCTACTCTCGTTTCCTTGGTACAAGATTTTCTCAGACTACTGTCAATCCATTTTCCTATAACCTCTCCGGTGGATAATGAGATAGAGTGCTCGCTCACCTGCAAGTTACTCCGTCTTCAATTCCCGGCGGGATCAGAAAATTTTTCGTAGCTTTTCTCATTAATGTCCCAGTTAATATAGCTATAAGTTCTGGAAAGTGAACCATTCTACCATCACCACCTAACTCCTATTGCTCCGTGTATTTAAGCTTCAATAGCACGCCACATTTCCCATATATAAATACTGCAATAAATAAATTTAAAAAAATTCCTATTATCGCTAGTCCCTACCTTCAAGACTCACCCTAGTAACCTGACTAACGTTTTTCCATACTCAGATTCCAGAAATACCTGGGATATCATTGGAAATGAAAGTCAATAGTTGATCACGGATGCGAGTCTCATTACTTGAGTCGGTTTCGCGGGTAATCAGAAACTTATTGGAAAATGGACAACGTATAGCTACTGACCCTGTATTCATTCGCGAACTTTTATTGGTATTTTATCTCTTCATGGAAAATTACTAATAACTAAATATCAAAAAAAAATTGAAAGAAAAAGAGAAAAGAGTAGTAAATCTTGGTAATAACTATGTTTGAAATTACAAAATATCAAAATCAAACTTCCTTACGATAAAACCAGCCTAGATTATTAAAATATTTTTTCTGGCGATTCGGCCCCTCAAATAGTTAGTCCTTCTGAAGACTACAATACATTAAAATATACCTAAATATAAAATATGTAACATTCGGAGATGTTCATCCTGAAAGCTACACTCTTCTAGAGCCTTTTGGTGTTTTGAACTGTATTGACTTAGGACACACACATTGAGGTTGTGTGTGTGAGTGCAAATTAATTAATGCTCTAATATATCTCTTGATTTTAATTATGTTCCCTATTTTTAATATATAGTTAAATATTTATGTTACATTTTAAACATTTGTATATTTTTTATATTGTAGTCTTGTTATAGACTATCCATTCGAGGAGCCGAAACATCGGAATTTTAAAAAATAAACCTGACTGGTATATTCGTGAGGAAGTTTGATTTCGATATTACTTCAACCAATGATACATGTTTTTATATTATAAAATATGTCATATAGAATTTGCGGCCTCCAAGAACACGCAGGCGATGTACTAGGATACTCCGACTTATTTGTAGCGGTATTTGAGTTTCTTGAAATGTGTTTTGTAGATTCGATCAGCTGGTGTCCGAGTCTCACCCTCTGATGCCTCTGGTGGGCTTCTTGAGCATGGGTTCGGATCCCACGACCAATATCGAAGTGCAGGCCAAGCGCATGGGCAATACGGTGACTGCCATCTCCATGGGCCAAGGACAGGAAGTGCATGCGAGGAAGGCCCTGGCCAAGTGCATGCCGGATGTAAGTCAACAAAACTAGAATGACTTAGGTCCAATTTCACCAAGTTCGTTTAATGCCTTAAACGAGATTTGCAGTGCAATAAATCGTGATTATCGAAATGCGCGTTGCACCAACTTCAATTTACGTGAAAATCGCGATTTACTCTTAAACGCTCGGGGACCCTTCGATTACCAGCGCAATTTTCTTCAGTACTGCAAGAAATAACGGCGTCCATTTATCTTGTTTGCTGTTACTTGATTCATAGGCTATGTTCAGTGACACGAGGGAGGCCCGCTGCTGCGTCAGGTACTCGTTGGTGGCGCTGGTGAGCAACAATATCCGATTTTCGCCCGTCATTTGTCTCCAAGTTACGCATAATGCACTGCAATACTACTACCAACCTAGAGAATTCTTGAGGAACGTTGATTATCATAATCGGCGATTAGTTTTGCTTCGTAAAACGCTTGGTAAAATGTAATCGCGATTCCATTTACCTAATCACGTTTATGGAAATCGCGATTATTCTACATTTGGTGAAATCGGACCTTAGATGGAAAGAACCAGAATACATGACATGAAACAAACACAATAAATAACGGTCTCCAAGAATGACGGGGTGGACTTGATGTTTATCAAGAGAATCTTGAGTCCTTCGTAACTTATATTAGCAATTTCCAACCGGCTGAAAACTTTTTTCGGTCTGCAAGTTATAGCAGACATTACATGAAATTATTCATAAAATGCTGGTAGACACAGCTTCAATTTATAAATGTATGCTGAAAGAATATTTGACGTGATATGTCCGGTGAGAAAAAAAAACAGAAAATTGTGTTCGGGATTACCCCCTCATTCATTACAATATGAAAACATTTTATTTTAATCCTAAGTATTAAAAAATTTTATTTCAAATATAGGAATATACTTTTTAATTTTTCTAGCTTGATAGAGTATAAACTTACTGATGAGAATAAAAATATCACGCTAATAATTAATAAATACATATGACTCATGATCATATTCCTTTTTTCATTCATGTTTTTTTTATTTCTTTTTATTTATAATAGTTTATTTCTAATTGTGCGCCACCGTGGTACAGTTGTGTACATTATCTCTATTATTTTAAAAATTAAATACTTCAGCGTTGTCTTTCAGAAACAAAGCCACGTACTTGTGGAGTTCAATTCTCGGTTCTACACTCTTTTTATTGTATGTGAACGACATGTCATCATCTACATCAGATTGCAAAATGGTTTTTTTTGTTGATGACACTAATTTACTATGTAAATACGCCAATGCTCAAAAAGTTTTGTCTAACCTTTCGACTTGGTTCCATGCAAATCGTCTCATTGTAAAAACTGACGAAACAGTGTCTATGTCATTTCACAATAGTATCACAAAATCTTTACCCCAGATTTCTCTTTCTTTAAACGGAACACAATTAAAAACTGTTACGAATACAAAATTCTTAGGTCTCCACATTCAAGACACCTCAAATGGAATTGTCACGTTGACAGTCTTAATTCCCAATTAAGCAAATTGTGTTACGCATTGCGAATCGTATTTAACGCAGTTAATCCACGTATTTACCGTTGCGTTTCTTTTGCAAACGTTTACTCCCAATTACGTTACGGCATTACCTTCTGCGGTAATTCCAGTCAGAGTATTCAGACTTTTAGAATTCAGAAGAGGATTGTTCGGATAATTTGTAAATCTCACCCCCCGAATCTCTTGTAAACCTTTATTCAAGAAATTAAATATCTTAACACTTCCCTGTATTTATTTTTATGTAACGGTCGTGTTTGTTAAGACCGAATTACTGAAGTGCCACCCTTTCTTTATACGAAACAGTCTCGTTCACGAACACAATACTCGCAATAGTAGTAATATTCATCGCCCTAGAGTGTCAACCACTCTTTGCCAAAAAGGACCTTATCCTTCGGGAATCGTTCTATATAATTCCCTGCCCAAGAATATAAAAGATTATGAAATTGAAAGTCTTCAAATCCGCAGTTAAAAACTACCTAATGCACCAATGCTTCTACGTTATCACGCCATTGCTGTAGCACTTTTTAAACAACTTACAACAATTTCAAAAACAATTTTCTTGCATGATTGTGTTGTCTCATGGCTCACATTAATTTAGTTTTATGTGTACTCAACTTTGGCACGGTTGTGTACATTTATTCTCTAGTCCCATTCAGGCCCGGGTTTTTCTCCGTTTTTCCTTCGGATAGAGGCGGATTTATTATACAGGTTCTCTAGACTTTGTCTATGAGCATTTTTATTGTAACAATAAATCGTGAATTTAGTGTTTTTTTCAACTCTTATGATTTTTAAACACTATACTCAGAATAATCTATAGTC
>NNCF01126202.1:194121-226452 GCA_002313205.1 Laupala kohalensis
CGCCTTGCTCAGGAAGCTTAGCCCAGAAATGGACCTTACGCAAATACCTTACGACGAAATAAGAAACAGGCTAGATAAACATTTCAATCAACAGCTACACGTCGTAGCAGCAAGATTCAGGTTCTTCTCTTGCCGTTTGAAAATGGGCCAAACGCACGCCGAATGGATCACAGAGCTTAGAGGAATCGCTAAACTGTGTAAATTCACATGCAACGCAACGAGTTGCCAAGCCTCGTACGTTGAGTCGTTAATCAGAGACGTAATCATCATGTTCACGCCAGAAGAAAAGATAAGATTGGAAGCGCTACGCCATAGTGACCCGAGCTTAGAAGAGATCCAAAGATTGGCAACGACGTTCGAAGTAACCAGAACGACGGCAGCACAAATGACGGCAAAGATGGAGACATTCAACATACAAACTCGCGCAACTAAGGAAACAAGGTTCCAACCAGCGGCGCATAATGGACAAAGGTCCAACAGGAGTCGATCCAGCAGTAGTGGTTACAACCGTAACAGACTGCCATCATGCAAAGGCTGTTTTCGTTATCACGAGCGCAGCGACTGCCGATTTTTAAGGTCAATATGCCAGAAGTGTAGAAAGAAGGGGCACATAGCCGAAGTATGTCGGGGCAATCGAGCATTCGCCACGGAACCTATGGAGGTGACAACAGTGGAATCGCGCCCCATCCACGCGTTAGTAACGCCCAACCAGGAAAACAAGATAATAATCAACCTCAGAGTCGGAGATCGGCAGCTCCCATTCCAACTAGACACCGGAGCGGGAGCCACGCTTATAAATCTCAGTAGCTACAGGGCGCTTGGCTCGCCAACTTGCAAACCTTGCAACAAAAGACTACATGCGTATGGGAAACAGGAGATTCAGATAAAAGGAGAGATTACGGTGCCAGTGACTTACAAATCAGTAAAAGCTAGCTTACTAATGATCGTGGTAGATCGAGTAGACGCTACTAACATACTAGGACTGGACAGCTTTCAAAGACTAGGATTTTCAGTGCATGACATAAACGCAATATGCTCGAGCGGCGACGCAACGAACAGACAAGCCAGCAAACTATTGGAACTTTTTCCGGAAGTCACAACTCCCGGGTTAGGGAGATGCACCAGATTCGAGGCGCATCTAACATTACAGGACAACAGCCGTCCGAGATTCTTCAAGGCACGACCAGTGCCCATTTCCATCAAAGAAGAGCTAAAAAAAGAAATCGAAAGATTAGAGGAGGAGGGCGTATTAGAAAAAACTAACAGTAGCGAGTGGGCAACGCCGTTGGTCGTCATAAAAAAGAAAAATAGCGGATTAAGAGTTTGTGGAGATTTTAATTCAACTGTCAACCCACAACTAGTAATCGACCAATTTCCAATCCCGCGACCAGAAGAACTGTTCCAAATATTAGCAGGAGGACAGCGTTTCTCGAAAATAGACCTAAAGGACGCTTACTTGCAGATCCCATTGGATCAAGTTTCAGTAGAGCTGACGGTAATCAATACCCCATGGGGACTATACCGGTATAACAGGCTTCCGTTCGGAATAGCATCAGCGGCAGCTATATTTCAAAGATGCCTAGAAACTTTAACATCACAAATTCCAAGCTGTACTAACTACTTGGATGACATAGTAGTAACGGGTAGTTCCGAGGAAGAGCATTTGAGCAACCTCAAACTCCTATTCCAGAGGCTACAGGAATGCGGCCTAAGAGTAAATTGGGCCAAATGTGAGTTCTTTCAGCCTAACATTAAGTTCCTAGGCCACATGCTGGACGCAGAAGGGGTGAGATCTACCCAGGACAACGTGCAGGCAATACAGCATCTACCACCTCCTCAGAATGTCAAACAACTGGAATCATTCATAGGAAAGATAAACTACTACGGAAAGTTCATCCACAGGTTCTCTACGATAGCGGCACCTCTCAATAAATTAAGGAAGAAGGGAGAAGAGTGGACCTGGGCAGAACCGCAGGACAAAGCGTTCCAACAGCTAAAACAGGAATTACTCAACGCAACCAGGCTGCAGCACTTTGCAACAAGCAGGACTACGACCGTCGCGGCCGACGCATCAGATTACGGCATCGGAGCGGTGCTGTCCCAGAAAGACGAGAAGGGACAAGAACATCCAGTCGCATTTGCTTCAAAATCGCTCAACATCCATCAAAAGAACTACTCACAAATAGAGAAGGAGGCACTAGCGATTGTTTTCGCAGTGAAGAAATTCCACGAGTATTTATATGGGCACAAGTTTCTGATTATTACAGATCACAAACATCTAGTAGCATTGTTCAACCCAGCGACGAGATTACCGGATATGACGGCACGTAAGTTGCAGAGATGGGCATTATTTTTGTCAGACTATAACTATTCCATAGTTTACAGGTCCACAGCACAGCACGCGAACGCAGACGCTTTATCACGCCTGCCAATGGGACCAGACGTCGCTTTCGACACTCAAGATATAGCATGTTTGCAGTTAGACACATTGGAAGAAGAGAGATTGGCCTATTTCCCAGTTAAAGCGGCAACGATAGCCTCCGCTACAGCTAGTGACACAGTCTTACATCAAGTAAGAGACTTCGTTCAAAACGGGTGGCCAGTTTCGGTTAGGACGCAAGCCCGTTTTAACACATGGCACAAACTCAAAGATAGATTAGCAGTAGTAAATAAGGTACTGTTGCTTAATACAGCAATCGGGAATAGAGTGGTGATCCCAAATGCTTTAAGGAAGCCAGTGTTAGAACTATTGCACCAGGAACATTGGGGCATCGTGCGTACAAAACAACTTGCTCGGCAACATTGTTATTGGCCCGGAATAGATCGCGATATCGAAACAATAATAAGAAACTGTAACGCGTGCCAGGTGAACCAAACAGCATCCCCAGCACAGTGGAGTAGTTGGCCAGTTCCGAATGAACCCTGGGACAGAATCCATGTCGACTACGCAGGACCGTTTATGGGAGAAATGTGGTTAGTCGTGACAGATGCACTGTCAAACTTCCCATATATCACAGCCATTAGGACGGCAAACTCATCTTCCACAATAGCGACTCTGCAACGCATTTTCGCAATAGAGGGGTTACCTAAAACATTAGTATCGGATAACGGCACGCAATTCACTTCAACTCAGTTTTCTGATTTTTGTAATAGGAATGGCATCCATCATGCATTGACACCGCCTTTTCACCCGCAATCCAACGGAGAAGCAGAGAGACTCATCCAAACCTTCAAACAAGCGATGAAGAAAGCGAGGGACGCCGGCACACCAAAGGAAGAAGCTCTGCTCAACATGCTGGCCACATATCGAGCGATGCCGGGAGCATCAGGGAAGAGCCCGGCCCAGCTCCTTCACGGGAGGCAACCCAGGTCAATGTTATCATTGATGACGCCAACAGAAGAGCAGTCATACGAACCTACAGGAAAGTACGCATAAGATGCAGAGTGTACTTCAAAACTTTTAAAGACAATCCCAGATGGGCACCCGGTGTTGTAACGGGCAGAATAGGGTCAAAGGACTATCTCATACGCACCGTCTACAGGATAATTCGACGTCACCAAGACCTGATCAGAGGAAGATCCGGCGACCACGAAGTGGACCACGCCCAGACTCCACAAGACATACGGCAGATAGCTCTGAGCGAATTGATATCTTCACCCTCTTTTCAGGAATCTTCCATACCGGAAACACAGCCATCTACGTCACAGGAGCCAAGCAGCCTGCCTCCAGCCCCTGCGTCCGGGGAGCAGACACCAAGCCTGCCACCCCCACCACAGCAGACGTTCGTGGAACAACCAACGCAGGAACGGGTACTCAGACGGAGTACCAGGCTCCGGCACCGACACCGGCCGTACCACGGAAAATAGGAGGGGAGGATGTGGCATGCACACCTCCATGTTCATATTTACCGCGGTTACGGCCACCATCGGGGCAGCTCGGGTCGCACCGGCAAGCGTCGCGCCAAGCGCGCAAACGGAACGGGCAAAAGAGGAGCCCCTTTTGTCCCCACCACGCTACCGGCGCGGTAGCGCGCCGCGCAGGGCTACCGCCACCGCTGCCTCAGCTGGCGGGAAAACTCCGCCATCGCCGCCTCCCAGGCGGCAGGTATATATAGGGCAGCCGCGCAGCCCTAAAGCGAAGAGGATTAGGAGCGAGCCAGAAGAAGTATACTACTCTCCGCCGTCTACTAGCTTCACACACCTACGCTGCCCACTTCGCTCTCTACCAGGACATCTCTTCGGATCTACGGAACAACGCCTCGCACGGAACCTCTGATAACTACCACCCGCATTCAACCACGGATTCTTCCTCTTGGATTGTTGAATAACGGGACGCTGGAACCTTTTGACGACGACTCCGCTACGATTTTGGTACCTTGTAACTACACGGACTTAGTCATCCGCTGTAACCATCACTGAATAAAGACTTGTTGTTAAGTTTACTCCATCGTATCCATTACTTCCCATAACGGGACACAACAATACTTTTGTTTTATTAATATCAAATGTCTAGTACACAAAATATCAACAATTTATTTTGGAATAATAAAAGGGCGCATGTTTTTATTAAATAGAGCAGTAGACATTTATTAAATAATTTCTTTTATAAATACTAAATCTACCACTGCCCTTGGGCCCTTGATCAGAATTGATGGGACGATCCCTTGCTTAGTTTAGTAACTTAGTTTATCATCATCCACGTGGTCATACGCAGTTCACAACTGCTTTTTCGACAATAAAGTATATTATTATTTATAATCAATACTGAATTCGAACTTTTTAAACTGAAACTGCTAGTTCATATTCAAGAGAAAATAGAAAAAGGGATCCAGGGTTGAGCCTGGAAATGAAATGTTTATCGTCTTATGTAGATTGAAACATCAGTGTAGAGATCCAATTGCGGACGCCATGATGTTTTCATTTAGGAAATTGGGTCTCATTTGCGTAATAAGAGCTCAGTGCCAGATTTGTTAGAAATAGCACAGATTCCTTGAGAAGAAATTTTCCTAACCGTTGACAGGGCAACTGTTCCCGCAATCTGTGTTGGAGTAGGAGGGTAGAAGTGTGCTCATAAAGTTAGAGAACTAAAATAGGAATAGTCCTGACAAAGGAATACAGACCAAAATATAACGAAAATCGTCTGCAATGTTAGTTAAAATTATTTTTTGTTAATTCGATTATGTGGTCTCTTAATCAACGTGTTAACAACCGCATCTTTCTGATGTTTGTTGCAGGGCAAGTGGGTGCTGTTCCAAAACTGCCACTTGGGGTTGGATTACATGAACGAGGTGTTCACTCTCTTCGCAGAAAACCCCAAGCCCCACGAGAACTTCCGATTGTGGATCACAACGGAAGTGCACGCGGGTTTCCCCATCTCCTTCCTTCAGATCTCCACAAAGTTCACCAATGATCCGCCTTCAGGTAACGATTCAAATCATTTTTTGTTGTTTATGTACAAGTTTTTATTTAACTTCACATATTAGTTCGTATGTTTGGGCCAAATCTTACAACTGAATTTTAAACCAGTTTCTCTCAACCGATTGAATTTATTTTTGGCGCACATATACAAACACTCTGACAATGCAATATTATGTCTATTTCCAATACAAACTTTTAGAAAGGTTTTTTCTTTATAACGATTTTATTCCGAAATAACTCGCGGCGAATTATTTCCGGGAAGCTTCCCCTGAAATACAATCCGTCTCTCTTATGCAAGTAAGTATAACGCATTGCATAACCTACGCTTTTCATTTTAACTTCTTATCTCATCATTGCGATCGTTTCTCAAAAGATGTTTATGCTTTCGGAAGGTTTATCTCACGTATGCTATATCGTTTATGCAATTTATTTATATTAATACAAGTTTGTGTTTGAAAGGTAAACGTAAATAAAGTACACACTTCAACAAGTACTTACTTACTAACCCGTCACTGTCCAATGAAATTAATTGGTATACACTTTTATGAATATTTCATGCGACAAGCTTTTTGAAAACAAATAATTCAACATAAAATAACAAATCATTTTCAGCGATAAAGATAGTAAGAACGTTTATCTTTATTAGGATCCACTAATGTGAAATGTGTATGGAGGTATTAGCATTTGACATTTCATTACTTTAATAAAAACCTCAACTTATCTTATTCGTATTAGTACATCGCTTAAATAAAAGTCTATTTTTAAAAAGGTTTTTTATTTATTATTTTATTCATATTTAAATTACTGCGTTTGCGTTTATTATTTTATTCATATTTAAATTACTGCGTTTGTTTGTATTATGAATCATAGTAGCTAGACTAAGACCTCAAACAAGGTACAACAAAAAAATAAATACCTGTACAGAATGCGCAGTGACATTTACTTCAAAAATCATTATAGGTTTTTCAGTAAATAAATTCAGTTTCATACCACTTTTTCTTACTCAATTCTTAGGAATAAAAATCGCATAGCACGTCGTAGGTGCAGGTGGCAGAAACTCTTGTTCATAATAACTGTTTATCTGATACTCATTCATAGGTCTGGCGGCACTGTACGTCACTTATTTGTATAAATATGAATCAATAAAAGCATTATAAATTCCTTTTCCAAACTCGATCACGATAAAAACGTAACTAAATCACTTACATGATACTTTGCATCATACTTGTCCTAAAACATTTGTATCAACAGATAACTGCTATTAGAAGATACGACGCACTCTCACAAGCTATATTACGATATGCTGTAAAATCACAACAATTATCGCATTCTGTGCAATTGTATTGTAAGCATAACAGTAAAATCGCCATGTTCTTTATAATTTTTGAATTTGTATAAAATGTCAGCATTTTCAGGAATTTTTCTAATACATTAAATGTGGTAAAATGCAGCAGTTTTCTTATTGCAGGCATATTGTAAAATTACAGAGAATCTTGAGAGTGTAGCTACTATATATTCTAAAGATACCGAATGAAAACAATTTTTGCGGAACATACTCTTCTCATGGAAGACAATGTATTTCACCAAAATATTAAATAGTCTACGCATTGCTTAAGTGACTGTAAGGTATGTTTTAAAAGATAAAATCGATAGGAACATTATATTCTTTTGTACAAATTTTAGGCTAAAAATATTTGATTTTCTGCCGAGAGAACTGCCTAAACTGATTCAAGTCGATGAATAAATGATAATTTAGTTTTTAAATTTAGTTTTAGGTTGATGTGGGAACACCACTTGATAATTTGAAACACGCTGTATTCGATATAAGATTATTCCACTTGTCGTTCACCACAAAAATTAAATTATGTCACGTTTTTATTTCGTACGTGATACGTGTCTTAGGTGGCAGAGTTCAAGCTCATCACATAGTCATCCCGACTTCAATTCCCGGTGGGATCAGAAAAAATTTGTAGTTTTCACATTAAATTCCCAGTTCATATAGCCGTGACTACTGAAAAGCGAATGTACCTTCCTCTATCCAGCTCCTCCTAGTATCAATAACTCTAAATATTAGTAACTACTTCTAGTAACCCCTCCACGTGAGACAAGCCCAGCTAACCGGCCCATCTACTAACAATTGCCTAACACCCGACTCCTACCTCTTATCGGTCCATGTAGATAAGCTTCAATAGCATCTGAAGATCTACAAAAACTAAACATGACCGCTCAGCACACGAACATAGTACAACCTAGTCTACCTCCACGCTTCAACGTTCCACAAATAAACCACGAAATTTACCTCGCAAACATCTCCCTAAAACATCACCTGGCAGACACATAAGTCACATTTTTTTATTTGCAACAACAACTGACTACCAAGGACTTTACCCAGCACGGTTTACATCTGAGACCGTCTCGGATCCATCACTTCGGTACTCTCCTGGCTTCACATCTGACCTCACATCATCCACCTGCCCCTTTACCCACTCCTACACCTCCTCCTGCACCTAACCCATCTCCTCCTCCTCCTCCTACCTCATCTCCTCCTTCTGCTCCTACCTCATCAACATCTCCTCCTCCTACCTCCACGTCCTGCCCTCGTTCTTTCACCTACAGCTTCCCCATCTCCTACGTCCTCACCTATTCCTCCATCCACATCTCCTGCCGCCCCCATACACTGTTACAACTTGCCCTCTAGAATACAATGTGGTACTCGAAGGTGACAATCGCGTTCGGGTGCAGAGTGCGGGCTTGATCCGGAACTTGAATCTGTACCAAATTCAAATTCCTGTCCACATAATAACATCGATTCCATTTCTCGTGAATCACAAACTCCTTGCGAAAATAAAATAATTATATTTCATCATAATGTCCAACCCTTTTCAAACAAATTGACAAGACATTAAAATTCTGGTACACGAAAAACCATTGGATTTGCTATGCCTCAAAGAACATTGGCTTTCAACTAACAACATCAACGATACTGCTATTTCTAATTATTATTTAGCACGTTCTTACTGTCGGCAAAATTTTAAAGGAAAAAATCCCCACGGAGGTACGTGTATCTACGTTCGTAATGTTATTTTATCTTCTCCACAGCCAGGCTACGAGAACTTAAGCGTAGATAGTGTGTTCGAATTTTCTACAGTTAATCTGACCGACACCGGTATTGTAGTTTTGTGTATTTATAGACCACCTCAATCAGATCTTGACATATTTTTTCGGAACTACGAAATTATTTTAAAACATATCACACATCTACTAAGTCTATCGCTATATGTGGTGATTTCAACATATTTCTTTTACATCCGACTCTGCACATTCACCAGTTAATCTATTCAAGAATCTTATCGACTCCTTCAACCTTATTACTACGATAAACGACCCCACTCGCCTCTCCGGCTCATCTCNCGTCAACAATGGAATCTCGTACCTCTCTGAAGTGTTTATCGCCGGAAACAGCGATCACCTTGCTCAAGTATTGACTATTAATATTAAACCAAAAGCACTTAAAATCCTTTACAAGTTTTCAAGAGAGTTTAATCAAACAAATTAATCGATATTTATAAATTATTTGCGTTTAGAAACATGGGAAGATGTTAACAATTGCCAAAACACCGACGACAAATTCAATGTATTTATCTCAACAATCCTAAAACATTACAACTCTAGCTTTGCCATAAAATGCAAGATAATTAACACAATCAAATACAATAGATGGATCACCCAGGGGAAAAGAATTTCTTCAAAAAACAAACACCGTTTATATTAGCTTTCAAAACTCTATAACCAACCACCCAAATTCAATGATAATTTTTGTAAACAGAAGACTATTCTTCGAAAAGTAGTCTATGCAGCTAAAGTTATGGAAAACGACAGGTAGTACTAAAATCAAACAACCGGATGAAAGTCATGTGGACTATTGTTAATAATAATAAATGTATTGTCAAAAACAGTACATACTGCGTATGACCACGTGGAGGACAATAAACTAATTTACTCTCCGGAAGCAAACAAGGGACCATCCCATCAATTCCGATCAAATGCCCTAAGACAAAGGCGGATTCAAAATTTTTTTGCATAAGTTCCTAGATAAGATAAAAAGTTAGCTGCGAGTTATAAAACTAATAGAATGTCAATATGTTTGTAATTTTAAGCAAAAAATTACATGTACAAGTTATTATCAACCTACAGATTATTCTGAATACAGTGTTTAAAAATCATAAGAGTTGAAAAAAACACTAAATTCACGATTTATTGTTACAATAAAAATGCCCATAGACAAAGTCTAGAGAACCTGTATAAAAAATCCGCCTCTACCCGAAGGAAAAACGGAGAAAAACCCGGGCCTGGATGGGACTAGAGTATAAATGTACACAACCGTGCCAAAGTTGAGTACACATAAAACTAAATTAATGTGAGCCATAAGACAACACAATCATGCAAGAAAATTGTTTTTGAAATTGTTATAAATTATTTAAAAAAGTACTACAGAAATGGCGTGATAAAGTACAAGACGAATTTAACTTTTATTAAAATCAATAAATTCTTTCACAGCGTAGAAGCACTGGTGCATGAGGTAGTTTTTAACCGCGGATTTGAAGACTTTCAATTTCATAATCTTTAATATTCTTGGGCAGGGAATTATATACAACGATTCCCGAAGGATAAGGTCCTTTTTGGCAAAGAGTGGTTGACACTCTAGGGCGATGAATATTACTACTATTGCGAGTATTGTGTTCGTGAACGAGACTGTTTCGTATAAAGAAAGGGTGGCACTTCAGTAATTCGGTCTTAACAAACACGACCGTTACATAAAAATAAATACAGGGAAGTGTTAAGATATTTAATTTCTTGAATAAAGGTTTACAAGAGATTCGGGGGGTGAGATTTACAAATTATCCGAACTATCCACTTCTGAATTCTAAAAGTCTGAATACTCTGACCGGAATTACCCGAGAAGGTAATGCCGTAACGTAAATGGGAGTAAATGTTAGCAAAATAAACGCAACGGTAAATACGTGGACTAACCGTGTTAACTAAGATTCGCAATGCATAACACAATTTGCTTAATTGGGAATTAAGACTGTCAACGTAACAATTCCATTTGAGGTGTCTTGAATGTGGAGACCTAAGAATTTTGTATTCCTAACAGATTTTAATTGTATTCCGTTTAATGAAAGAGAAACCTAGGGTAAAGATTTTGTATTACTATTGTGAATTGACAGACACTGTTTTGTCAGTGTTTACAATGAGACGATTTGCATCGAACCAAGTCGAAAGGTTAGACAAAACTTTTTGAGCATTGGCGTGTTTACATAGTAAATTAGTGTCATCAGCAAAAAGAACCATTTTGCAATCTGATGTGGGTGATGACATGTCGTTCACATACAATAAGAAGAGTATAGGGCCGAGAATTGAACCTTGGGGTACTGCGCAAGTAAGTGGCTTTGTTTCTGAAAGACAACGCTCAAGTATTTTATTTTTAGTATAGGATATTTCTACCTGTTGATATCTATCTTTTAAATAAGAAGTTAGCCATTGATGTGGAAGNCGAATGCCTAAAGAATGCAATTTTGAAAGGAGAATTTCGTGATCGATGACATCGAATGCTTTGGATAAGTCAAGAAAAACACCCTGAGGATTTTCTCCACGGTCTAGAGATGTGGTAACAGCGTTTAAAAAGGAAAATATGGCGCTTGTAGTGGAAGAGGATTTCCTAAAACCGTGTTAATCTTCAGAGAGAATGTTATTTTTTGATAAAAAATCTAGAAGACGTTTATAGAACAATTTTTCTCGGATTTTTGAGATAGTGTAAGTAGTAAAGATATTGGTCACTAATTTCCAATATTAAGTTTGTTTCCTTTCTGGTGTAGAGGTTTCACTTTAGCTCTCTTAAATTTGTTAAATAAACACCCCTTACGATAAAGAGATATTTATGAGTGAATTTAATATAGCGTGGGACGAAAATTTAACAATAAACTCGGGTATATCATCTATGACTGTTGAAAATTTGTTTTTTAATGAGCTAATGATTCTCATGAGTTTACTGGCGTTAGTTTCGGAAGTGAACATAGAATTGGGTACGTGGGTGGATATAATTGGAGGACATTGATTTGGATATATTGAGTTCATTATTTTACCTACTTCTCAGAAGTAAGAATTAAACAAATTTGCGATGTCCTGAGGATTTGATACCACTCTGCGATCCTTTAGTAGAGAAATATTTTTTTCGCGAATTTCAGAAGTTGACGTGTAATTTTTAACTTTCAAAACTTTATATTGTCTTTCAAAACGCTATAACCAACCACCCGAATCCTATAATTATTTTCGTCAATACAAAAATATTCTTCGAAAAGTAGTCTATGCAGCTAAAGTTATGGAAAACGACAGGTATATACTAAAATCGAACAACCGGATGAAAGCCATGTGGAATATTGTTAACAATTACACGTCAACTTCTGAAAATCGCGAAGAAACGATTTTTTATCAAAAAATAACATTCTCTCTGACGATCAACACGGTTTTAGGAAATCCTTTTCCATTACAAGCGCCATAGTCTCTTTCTTCAACGATGTTAAACATCTCTTGACCGTGGAGAAAATCCTCAGGGTGTTTTTCTTGTCTTATCCAAAGCATTCGATGTCATCGGTCACGGAATTCTCCTTTCCAAATTCCATTCTTTAGACATTCGTGGACTTCCACATCAATGGCTAAGTTCTTATTTAAAAGATAGATATCAACAGGTAGAAATATCCTATGCTAAAAATAAAATACTTGAGCGTTGACCTTCAGAAACAAAGCCATTTAATTGTGGAGTACCCCAAGGTTCAATTCTCGGTCCTGTACTCTTTTTATTGTATGTGAACGAAATGTTATCACCCACATCAGATTGCAAAATAGTTCTTGCTGATGAAACTAATTTACTATGTAAACCCTCCAACGCTCAAAACGTTTTGTCTAACCTTTCGACTTGGTTCGATGCAAATCGTCTCATTGTAAACACTGACAAAGCAGTGTCTATGTCATTTCACAATAGTACCACAAAATCTTTACCCGAGGTTTCTCTTCCTTTAAACGGAAAACAATTAAAAACTGTTAGGAATACAAAATTCTTAGGTCTCTATATTCAATAAACCTCGAATGGAATTGTCACGTTGACAATCTTAATTCCTAATTAAGCAAATTGTGTTACCGAAACTCTTGTAATCCTCTATACAAGAAATTCAATATCTTAACCCTTCCCTGTGTTTATATTCGGTCGTGTTTGTGAAGACCGAATTACTGAAGTTCCATCCTTGCTTCATACGAAACAGTTTCGTGCACGAACACAATACTCGCAATAGTAATAATATTCATCGCCCTAGAGTGTCAACCACTCTTTGCCAAAAAGGACAATATCATTCTGGAATCGTTCTATATCATTCCCTGTCCAAGAATATAAAAGATATTGTGAAATTGAATCTCTACAAATCCGCGGTTAAAAACTACCTCCTTGTACTTTTTAAATAATTTATAACATATTAATTTAGTTTTATTTTTACTCAACTTTGGCACGGTTGTGTACATTAATTCTGTAGCCACATCCTGGCCCGGGTTTTGCTCCGTTTTTCCTTTGGGTAGAGGCGGATTTCTTATACAGGTTCTTTAGGCTTTGTCTAGGGGTGTATTTATTGTAACAATAAATCGTGATTTTAGTGTTTTTTCAACTCGTATGATTTTTAAACACTATACTCAGAATAATCTATATTTTGATAATAGTTTGTACATGTAAAATAATTTTTTTGTGTTAAATTACGAACATACTGACATTCTATTAGTATTATAACTCGGAGCTAACTTTTCATCTTATCTAGGAATTTTTGCTGAAATTTTTGGATCCGCCTCTGCATTAGGGCCCTTGATCGGAATTGATGGGATGGTCCCTTGCTTGCTTCCCGAGATTAAATTAGTTTATTGTCCTACACGTGGTCAGTTTTTACTGCTTTTGTGACAATAAATTTATTTGCATCACCAGTTCGGCTGTGCTAATGATGCTTTAGGTCGTATGACACATACTCTCGGTGTTAATGACTTCGTCCATGCTTCACATGATATTGCGACAATTTAGATATCAATGTCTACTGAAAATTATTTCAACAGACGAAATCATATGTATTTAGGAATGTATCAAGTCCAATTTTAAATACTACTGAAGTTGTGTGAATTTACCCTAAATACGGTAAAAAGTACCGAGTAAAACTGCATAAATATATGGAATAGTTGTGTTGGGGACGAACTCCGTTTCCGCTTTCTCAATGTGTCGAGTCAGCAGTGGACTAGCGCATAAACCACAACTGTTCAGGATTGGAAGGGGGTATTCCTATGCGATACGCATCTCACGCTGACCGCACAGGAGGTCAACCAGCGATCTTTTAACTCACCTCTCATGTTGGCTACGGACCACAATAGAGGTCTGTAAATAGATCCTGCTTGCGCTTTTTAAAAAGTAGTTCCCATACTTAATAGTATTCCAACGATGGTAATTACCAGTTGACTGCTGACTGCTGCCTTCACCAGACATCCCTCTCCGGGGTGAGGACAACTATCTCCTATCTCCTCTTGTAATTATTGGGTAAATAAAAAATGCTGTTGGCATGGAACCCACTTTATCTTCTGTAATTGGCTCCATCTTAATCCTGAATATTTAGATATGCCCATTTTGTGGCTCAGGTGGTAAAGTTCTTGTTGTTCATCAAGCCATCCCCGGTTCAATTCCCGATGGGACCAGAAAAAATTGTAGCTTTTCACATGAATATCCCAGTTCACATAGCTGTGACTACTGAAAAGCGAACTTCTACCCACCTCCTGCTAGTATCAATAACTCTAAATATTGCTAACCACTGTCACTGACACCTCGACATATGCCAAGTTGTTGGTAAACACAGTTAACCGGCCCATCTACGAACAATAGCTTACCACCCATCTCCTACCTGCTATCGTCCCATGTAGATAAGCTTCAATAGCACGCTACATTTCCCATTTACAAATACTACAGTGGAATGAAAATATTTAAATAGGGCTGTTTCCTCTCTCCTTCCTCCCCACTCATAGGTCTCAGCTCAACTCGCGACATAATTATGCGGTGTATTTACTCTGATATTTTATATCACATCCTCCTTTAAAGAAATGTATAGTTAGGATTTGATTCTAATTATCTATTTTTTATTCTAATTATCTATTTTCCATTCATTGTAGTATTTGTAAGTGGTAAGTGTAGCGCGCGTTTGAAAGCTTATCTACATGGAGCGATAACAAGTAGGAGTTGGTTGGTAGAGGTTATTGTTAGTAGGTGGGTCGCTTAGCTGGGCTTACCAACAACTTGACTCACGTGGAGGGGTTAGTAGGAGTAGTTAGTAAGAGTTAGAGTTATTTATACTAGGAGGAGGTGGATAGGGGAGGAGGGTTCGTTTTCAGTAGTACAGCTATATGAATCGGGTCATTAATGTCAATGATCAATTGAACGTAAGTTGTGCTTGTGTGCTCAGGTATGCGTGCTGGACTGAGTCGCACTTACGGAGGGATGAACCAAGACTTTCTGGAGTACACGACGGCGCCGCAGTACCTGCCTATGGTGTACGCCATCTCTTTCCTGCATACGGTCGTCCAAGAGAGACGCAAGTTCGGACCTCTGGGGTGGAACATTCCCTACGAGTTTAATTCCGCCGACTGGTACGCGTCTTGTTGCTTCGTGCAGAATCACTTGGATGATCTGGACCCGAAACGTGGAGTCAGTTGGACCACTGTCAGGTGAGAGTAATTGGATGTTAATGGTTTGTACATCATTCAGTAGAACTCAACCGACTATCCCGTGGAACAGTTTCTTTTCTCTCTTTCTGTTTGACAAGCCTTTGCTGAAAAGTAAAACGGGGTGAAGCGACATTAGGTGTGCAATGTGTTTATGTTGTGATGGGCAGAACGAGGGAGGGGGAGAGAATTGACCAGCTCATTCCCCCTCTAGCTTCCAAATTTTCTTTTGGATCAACCTTTCCGTGTTCGTATATGTATAAAATCTGCAATGAAATGTTTCATGTGATTGTTTATTCGTGATAAACTGAAATCGTAGGTTCTTCTTAAGGGAAATTCATTTTTCACGAGAACCTCGGATTAACCGGCTAGGGTGTCGGTCCCGACCAGACCGGTTAAGAAGGGATCTACAGTACTACTATTTGAAAAGTAATATTAAATATTTATTCCGGATGAACGTAAAACCTTGAAAACCCTGAAACAAAACAAAATATTGGAGGAGACAATGAAGAACCTTTTAAGGTTCTTTTGTACCGAACTATTAGCTACTTCATTTTAAAAGAATATTAATACAATTAATTTCATACGTAGCGGGTGCCGATGGCTGAGTAGTTAATGTAGTGACTTCTCAAGCCCCAGCGCGCGGGTTCCTTACTCGGTCGAGGTCGACGGATTTTTAGGGTAGTACACACACACGACATGTAGTATGATTATTCAGCATGTAAAAATCCCTAGAGCAACATAAAATGTTCTCGGCGAAAAATGCAAGCAAGCAGAGTTGCGACTTCCACTACCAGATGGCAGAGGACGACTTATGGTTACGAGATTTCGAATATGGTTCAACCCGAAGGGTCGCAACTAAAGAAAAATAGGCCACAATTAACGGGAGCCGATACCCAAACACTACTTATTTATTATTATTATCATTATCATTATTCGCATGGAGGAAATTCTCGGAGAAAATATTGCCAATCGACTTTCTTCATTATCACACAGGATAAGAGCATTGCGATTTACTGTTGGTAGGCTTTTTACCTAGTGTTGTTTAATTCATAATTTTTATTCTTAAGTATTTAATTATTTGAGCGAAGAATTTTTTTATTGAGTCGTAGGCTATAGTAGGTTGTAGTTCTTGGTACAGGTTTTCTATAAAGGAGACAAATGTGTATTCGCTACTTTAACCATGTTGAATAGAAAATCTACCCTGGAGATAAGAGAAAGATGTTGACAATGACCATTTGGACATTGGATTTCTATTTTTATCCGTGTTCTGTATAAGATGAAAATCGTAAACAGGCAATCGTTCAATGGATATTCTAGGACTATTAATTACTCAACTATATCAACTGATATGAGTGTGTGTGTGTGTNTATATATATATATATATATACGCATATCTGTAAGGTCAATGAGCAAATAAACATCATTATGTTGATTATTATTATCATTATTATTATTACTGTTTCGTTTGATTAAAATACAGTAGTCTCCCTCTGATCCGCCCTGTCCCCAGCAACTGGTCTGCTCTTCCGAATGCTGTATTCAGAAAATGTTAGTCACTCGATTGTTCATCTAACAAAACTTGTATTTCTTGTATGTTATTACATATATCTCATTAGAGATATGTCTCAAATATCTTTAATTTTTGCTTTTGATCTACGTTGTATAAAAAGAATCCATTATTCGGGTTCGAAATTTTCTTGTTACGTTGGCAAGTTCGAAGATAATTTTCGTTTCATAATTGCGACCTAATCCAAAGAAAAAAACATCCAAGTTAATATTTCTTTTCAAATTTCTCAATTTTTTGCTCCAGGTACATGTTGGGTGAAATCCAATACGGCGGGCGCGTGACCGATGACTATGACAAACGCCTGCTTAACACTTTCTGCAAAGTGTGGTTCAGTGAGAAACTGTTTGATGAAACGTTCCAATTCTACAAAGGGTACGGCGTTCTCATTTACAAGAATGTAGAAGAATATGTAGAAGCTATTCATTCGATGTCATCCACCGACCCGCCGCAAGTGTACGGCCTCCACAGCAATGCTGACATCAGGTAAAATGATTCACACTGCATGTCAAAGTGTACTAGTGGTAGAACATGATTTTGATGGAGTATTCTACGTAAGTCAATAAAGAAGTCCCAAAACTGGATAGAGATAATAATAATCAAAGTAACTTCCTGACATTTATTTCACTTTTCGACATAATCACTCTGTACATTTAGACACTTATCCCATCTCTTTACAGGTCCTTGATAGCGTTGGTAAGAACGTATTTTGGTTGGTTTCGCAGCCAGCGAGTAATCTCTTGGACTTGGTAATTGTGGTGCTTTAGCAGCATTATCAAAGCATGATAAATTAAAAGTCGTTTCTATGTTGCTCAAATGAGCAACATAGAAACGACTTTTAATTTATCATGCTAATCTCTTGGATTACGGCAGCATCAGTTTCAAACTGACAGCCACCCAAATTAATTTTTTACGAATGACTTGTTTTACACGCTGCATTGTGACTGCAGTTGACACCTCCGCAGTCTAATTAAATAACGACTACTAAGCATTTTGTAGACCTGACAGGAGTACACAGTTCGGGGGAAACGTCTTAATAATTTGGAGTAAAATCTAAAGGAAATGCCCCAACTCCCATAAAACAGCAAAATCTTGATACTTTTCAACTGAACATTTCAACCCTGTTGTTTATTTCGACAACTTTCAGAACTCGTTAATTGTAGCGTATTCTTCCCACTCAAGTAACAAATCTTAAAAATGGCTCAAACCCATGGAAAACTAACACTCCTCAACTGAAAGGGATATGAATGTAAATCGCGGCACAGAAACCATATAAAGAAAAGTTTTGAAACATTTTTTTAAAAATGTAGCTTAGTGCCATTGAAGCTTATCTACATTGGGTGACAGGAGGTAGGAGGTGGGTGGTAAGGACTATGGCTAGAAGGTGGACCGATTTGCTGGGTTAACCATCAACTAGGCCCACATGGAGGGATTAGTACGAGTAGTTAGAAATAGAGTTAGTGATACAAGGAATACTATGAGGTGAATAGCAGGAGGAGGGTTTGCTTTTCAATTGTCATTATGCTATATGAACTAAAGTGATAAGCTGACAATTTTTTTCCTGGTCCCGCCGGGAATGGAACCCGGAGTGACTCAGTGGCGAGCGAAGGTGCTATTTATGAACCACCAGAGGGGCTTAAAACACGTTGTGATGATTAACATCTTGCAACAGCTACCAGGCGAATACTGCATCAGAGCTCCTCGACACGATGGTGTCCATCCAACCCAAAGAGAGTGCTGGGGGCGCAGGAGGCGAAACCCGAGAGGCGGCGGTGGAAAGACAGACCAACGAAATGCTACGGAAGCTCCCTCCCAACTACGATCCTTTTGAAGTCAAGGAAAGGTAAGACATTCTTCCCTTTCCTCCATCATTCACTAAAGAAACTTACATTTTGGAATGCGACAGAACCCCTCTAAACTGGTTTGGATGGGACCGAGACCGTGGCCGGTTAATCCGAGATTCTCGTAAAAGCTCGACTTTCGTTCAAAAAGAGCCTACCACTTCATCATGGTCATCACTAATAAACAAGAAAATGAGACGTCATTGCAACTCATTTAATTGCACTTATACATACATGCATGAACATGAAATAATTGATTCATAGCAAAATAGACATATGTACGTATAGATTATTAGATAAATAGACTCGGAACTAAGAGGGGAATCAAACTGGCTAATCCCTCCTACCCCCGTTGTGCCCGCCACTACACAAACACATTGCACACCCTACGTCGCGTCATCCCGTTTTACTCTCCAGCAAAGGTCTGTCAAACAAAATGTTTGAGTCACTACCAGCCAGCTATTCTACGCTGAAAGGGAGAGAGAAAATGGTTCCATGGGATTGGTCGATTGATCCGGTTGATTCGAGGTCGGTTTTGGGGAGTTCTATTGTAGACTAATAATTAGATAAATAAATCAAATTTGTGGTTAAGTATAAGACCTTCCAAAGACACAATTTTTCCACGTGTGTTTAAACAAGTTTGCATAACCCAGTGCATTATGAAAACGGCATATTGTATACATATATTGAACCCAAAAAAAATCATTTTTGTCAACTATTGGGCAGCTTCCCTCGGTGGAGTACAAATAATTAATAGTTCAAGTTACTCATAGCTCATTAAAATTTATTGTTTCATATACTTTTTTCACTCGAAATTGCGTACTCATCAGAGATGACATATTGCTTCGAAGGTTGATTGAGATTGTTGAGACATTTCTCAAAACGTGTCCGTCAAATAAAATTCGTTTCATTTGTTTGTGGGCAATAAAAATGAAATTAAAAAAAAACAGAACACTGAAAAATTGAGCAATTTTTTGTGCACTAAACGTGCCTGAACTTAATTTCAGAAGCACAAAAATTCACTCAACTTTTCTGAGACAAGGTCTAATAGCGGATCCTAATTTTTAAGATAATATATTTTCCCAGTAACATACTATTCGCACATAAAGTGTGTTGGTGTTTAATTTCAATACAACTTTTTAATTTTCTCTTTTGCGGAAATCTAAATTTTACAGTCCATTCGAGAGTTCATCGTACATAGGGTTTTATTTCAAGGACAACCAGGTACAAATTACGAACTTCTTTTAAATTTTCTTATATTTACTGAAAGTTTTAAATCGATTTACGTACACAAGCTCATGCATATTATTCCCTAACATTACTTAAAGCCTTCGTTAAAGATGTTCTCAAGATATATTTTTTATAAACGGTAATTTTCTAATGTCCGATAGAAAGTATTACTTTCCGGATAATAATTGAAGAATTAAATCAAATTTTGCATTTTCTCTGGAAAAATATATATCTCTTACTACGAGTAGTTGAGAGAAAAGATGGTAGTGAAAATAAATATTTTGATGTGTTAGGCTGCATGTGATGGGCAGCCTGTCTTCAATGAACATTTTCTTGCGACAAGAGTTGGATCGTATGGACAGAGTGATAAAGCTGGTGCGACAAACTCTGGATGACTTGCTCTTGGCCATCGAGGGCACTATCATCATGAATGAGGTAAAACACTGCTCTCAACTAACGCCCGTTAAACAACTACATTTTTAAAAAATAGTTCATTCTATTCCGAGGTTCAGTATGAGTCCCAGAATGAGGTGAGGAATAAAACATACCAAGGTCCCACTTCTTGAGTTACTTTGTCTGTTAAGTTACTCTTTTGCTCATGATCCTTGCGATATTATTACGCATTTTTCTTTGCGCTCTCTAGAGAAAGTAGTCCGAATTTTGAAGCTTTTGCCCTATCTATTCGTTCAACGAGGCGGAAACAAACGCTTTGTGTTTTTCTTTATTGTAACGTATTTAAATGAACCAGGGTGTTCTGGTAAGATTAACCACCACTAACAGAAATAAAGAACTAAAATGACTGAAGGTCCACTCATTTGTTTTAACATCAGTCACTGCCCTCCTACTTTAATCAAGACCCACGATGGGAACGTCAATTTTGACGTTATGGATGGTATAGTGGTTAACACTCATTACCAGGCCCCCTAAGCAATTCAATCAACATCCTCATGGATGGATTTCATAACGGACGGGGTTCTGTCTATTTATTAAAATAAAACTCACACTGCAGGTATCAAATACTCGCAGTTTCAAATAAAACTGGCTATATTTGACTACTACATTTGTACTAACTAACATTCCTAATCTACACATGCTCATGATCCCTTTATCACTCAAAAAAAAATCACACGCTTTATACTTTACAATCTTTTTACACAGTGAGGTTGGTTTATTAATGAGTCCCCAACATATTGTCTTCATCCAATAATTACTTTACAAATTAATATTTTGGCAAACAAAGCTAATTAGTATTGATTAATAGCTGAGACATTACCGTCTTCCTTTGAAAGTTCAAAGTAATGACGCACACGCTTACTCATGTTTCGCGACGCACTGCTTGCATCTACCAAGAGCTGGACGCAGCCAGCCATGTTAATGTTAGGTTACTCGTCATCGAAAATATCGAAATGATCTCGAAGCCAGAAGCTTGAAGACTGGAAATCAATCAGAAGCAAGTGATTGAAAAATCTCGCACTAGTAAGCGATTGATGGGAGGTGATAACTCACTTAATTGTGAGATCACTTATGACCGATCCGATCTATGCTCACTCGGATGATTCAAGATAAGTTACTTGTAAGTAAGATAAATCTTGCTGAGTACGACGTTCTCGCTCAGTAAGTAAGTTCTAAAATCAGTAAGATGATGATGCTTTGTAAAATGAATAATAATATCACTCCGCTCAGTAAGATAATATTATTTAGATCTCGAGAGCTACCGCGCACTTCTTTGTGTTACACCCATCCCCAATATTCCCCAAAATTTTGAAGAGACAGTCACACCTATCTTCATGTCACGTGGTCTCTGAAGCCATATATCGCTTTCCGCCCACGTGGAGTCATTTTAATTGGCCAAGAGTCCGTGACGTTTGCCCGTCCTCGGCTAATCACGAGGCCCTATTTTTAACAACACTTTGTAATTTTTTCCGCGATGCCATGACGTGATCACATGGTCCCCGACCCCTTGAGGGATCCTCGTGTCTTGAGACCGCGACCCGGATCTCCTATTATCCTTGTTATTTGAGCCACTTCTTTTCCCTTGTCAAGTCCTTGTCTTTTCCCTTTGTCGGCGCACCCTTTGTCGGCGCGTAGCGCTTGCCTCTCCAACACTCGGTTACTCAACGGTTTCTTTCTAAAATGTATCTTATAATTTTCTTGCGTAATAATTTTAATTTAAACTAATGAAATTAATATTTCGTAACTATATTANNATACATACATACATACATACATACATACATACATACAATAAATTAAAACCAAGAAGTGTAGAAGGTCACTAACACGTTTACCGGAGCACACACAACCTCACAGTGTGTGTCTTAAGTCATTGACTAAATATATCTCTTGTATTTCTTGAGAAGGGCTACCCATTTGAGGAGCCGCAACTTCGGGAATATTACTTAACATGACTGGTATGTTCGTGAGAAAATTTGGTTTGGTTTATGTATACAAATGAAAGGACTAAATTACGACATGCTTTTTCTAACAGGCACTACGTGATGCGTTGGACAATATCTTCGACGCCCGAGTGCCGTCTTCGTGGTCCAAGCTATCGTGGGAGTCGACCACCCTGGGTTTCTGGTTCACGGAGTTGTTGGAGAGGAACGATCAATTCTCAAAGTGGATCTTTGTGGATCGACCTCCTTGCTTCTGGATGACTGGCTTCTTCAACTGTCAGGGCAAGTGTTCTCTTAAACAACTTACATACTATAGTTCTTTCGGTGTTCAACTCGCCCCGGAGACGATGGTTACCATCAAATAACTACAGAGCTACAGAGTAAATACTTTGTATTTTTTATTGTAGTATTTGTAAACGAGAAATGTAGAGTGCTATTGAAGATTATTTACATGGAGCGATAGGAGACATGAGATGGGTGGGATGTTATTGTTAGTAGGTGGACCGCTTAGCTGTGTTTACCAACAACTTGGCTCACGTGGTGTTAGTAGGAGTAGTTACAAATAATTCGAGTTCTTGGTGCTAGGAACAGTAGGAGGTGGAGGGATACCTATTCAGTAGTCACAGCTATAGGAGCTGGGACATTAATGTGAAAAGCTTCACATTTTTTCTAGGCCCACCTTGAATTGAACACGGGATGACTTGGGGATGAACAAGAACCTGATCCACCTGAAGGACTATTATGTATTTGAAGACTTACTGTCAGATTCAAAAGTACAGTCCGTCGAGTTTAGAGTAACTGCAACCAAACAGCAAGAATTGCAGAAGTCGCAGCTAAACCTTAATTTTCCTTGCATCATTCTGCGTCCGTTGACGAATAAATATTTTTAACAATACTGTTTATTATTTTTATCATGTAAAGAAGTGCAGGTTTTTTCACGTTTTATAGTAGTATAGTGATGCTCTTGGCCTTGCTTCAATAGTAATCGATCAAGACCGGTACCTAGACTACCACTTGGTCTCGTCACTATGCACACAATGTTTGTGATAGCGGGCCCGCATGGCCTGCGGCGCGGGGTAGGGGAGTCTGAGGGCCCCATTGTTGTGAGAAAATAAAAATAAAATAAAAGATTACAATTAACAAATATAACAAGTTTCTCGGCTTGTTATAAAATGAAATACAATTTAATTATTGTGTTAAATGAATTTCTTCAACATAAACTGAGTAGAAACGAATTTTTACAACCAGCTTAATATTGAACATATGATTTAATTTAAAACATTTACACAGTATGTTATTACTAATATTTTTGTAAGTCAGACAGGACGTCACGTTTGGAAGGTACACGTAGATTGGGTTGTTCACTACTCCGGCTCAGCGCGTCGCAACAGAAGCGTCGGAAATATCAGCGTAGGAATTCTAAGAATTGTCTTTTGTGTTTCTGTTACCGGCAAAGAAGGAAATCAGGTAATGTAGGAAAGGTAGTTGAAAATTACAATGTGGCTGATATCTAAATACTAGTAAACCATAAAAACGAAGAATTTTGAGTGAAATTATAAATAGTAACAAAAAGTAATAATGCAATTATGTTTTATACTGAGAGTAATTTCGTAGTTCACTTAATGTGTACGTGATAATTGGGTATAATTACATAAGTAACGATACCGATTTTTTAAAGAGAAGCGGCGTGGGGTGGGGGCTGAGGAATCCTTACCGCCGCCACTGAATGCGTATCACTAATATTCATGATTCCGTAGCTTTGAAAATCTAACATGATGCACATCATATGGCTGTGTCGTAACAAGTACATTGTTCCGATAGGTTTCTTGACGGCGATGCGTCAGGAAGTGGCTCGAGCTCACAAAGGCTGGTCTCTGGATGCAGTGACACTTCACAACGAAGTCACCAAACTCACGCGCGAAGAAGTGCGAAGAGGTCCCGATGTACGTACCCTGTGGGCGACCTCAGTTCCATTCTCAGGAACAGTGATACCAACTTCATCACTTTATCATATTCTTTAGAGCACACGACCGAATCAGTCAAATCATGCGTTAATATTGGGATTAACAAATACTACCGACCAAGTGTCTCAGTCGTTAGAGGTGGGGATCTCCTCTAAAGACTTAAGGTAGTACTTACGGAAAACTTATTTTTACTTTACTGATAAGTTAATTTTAGCGCCAAAAATAAACACAAATCTGAAAACTAATAATACGATCGAAAGAAAATGAACTTCTGAGCAAGAGAGTAAAAGTTCAAAGAAATAGACAAACACTGAGAGGGAAAAGCTTCATACTCAGTTGGTTTATATTTTCGGGAGCAAAGAAAATACATCTGTTTTTCAGGAAATTAAAAAAAAATAGCAGAAAATAATGATAGAAACTACATCAAATTTTAAAAATGGTTTTATAATCCATAGATAAGACAAGTGCACAATTTTTTTATTAAAATCTTTGATGCTGGCGGTTACGTTCTTGAATGACTTGAGACAGAATGATCCCCCATTGTCCATATATGGTGCCTGCCACTAGTATTTGAGATTTCAAGTAGGAACTTAGAAAAAGGAAAGAAGGCAAATAAGATAATGCAGATAGAAGCGTATATGGACTTAAGTATATACTGTATTTAAGCTGATATCATCCGAAGAAAGTTTGAAGAATAGTAGAGAACCATAGTTCCAAAACGAAAAATCTTGGGCTTGCTGACTATTAACTCATTCAATGTGCATAATTATTAGCTAAGTTATTTCAATTGTCAGAAATGCCAATTAATATGCCAAAGACAGATTCTCGTTCAGATGGAAACTTTAATTCAAACAAAATAATCTAAAGTTGCGACTCCAGTGTATGTCTCATGCACCTCACCAATATTCTTGCTTTATACGCAGAATAGAGATTTATTTATTTTTTCCTTTCGAATGATGACAGGAAGGTATTTTGGTGTACGGCCTGTACTTGGAAGGCGCCAACTGGGATAAGAGACGTGGTCGCCTCGTTGAGTCGCAAGCCAAGGTGCTGTATATTGAAATGCCTGTCATGCACATATTCGCCATCAACTTCGTTGGAGCCAAGGATCCAAAGTTGTATGAGGTAGGTCGCTGTGAAAAGAAGAATTTATCAAAGTATATAGAGTGCTAGTTAATTACCCGGCTTTGCCCCCGATTTTTTTAAACTAATGTTCTTTTACTCGGGAAAAAATAAAATCTATCTATATTGTAAAATCAAAATACTTTTACATGCCGATTTTTTAAACATGTACAGCATCCTCATTTTTCAATTTCATAACAATACAAATTTAATACAAAACTTGACTATGTACATTAAACCATTTCGCGGGAACCGTGCCTGTTGAATTTTCGCTTCCACGGCATGACTAGAAACTGACATTTCTTTAAAAGTTTTGTAAAATCTAAATTATTTATCGAAATATTACGATTAAAAACGTTTCTGTTAAATGCCCAAAACAAATAATTCTTTAAATTTGACAATGATTGATTTTTTTTCCTTGTTAAATTACTCTCTGAAGTATTTTTAACACTTTATTTTTAATGACGATTTATCGGTAATTTGGGTTTACTTTTGTAGATGGACATACAAGTATACGGACTCTTTGAAGCAAACAATATATTGCCATTCATTGTTATCATCTCTAAGTTCAGGCAGCGTACACAAATATAACTCTTTTTATTTCGAATTTATCGTCAAAAACCATTTCTATCTTTTTTTCACACATTAAAAAAATAAAAATTAGCGTATGTTCATTGTGGACATCTAAATCTTGCACAAATTTCATCGCGATTGGTTCAGTGGTTTAGTCGTGATCAGGTAGCAAACAGACTGACACATTTTCGCGTTATGCGTTTATGTATGGATTACACAAGGAAACTACCTCTTAACTCATGGGGAAATGATGCAACCTGTTAAGTTATCACCTGTATTAGGAGAATCAAGACCATTATAATGACGATACATGTCAATTGTGACATAACATGTAATGCAATGCAGTAGATAGATCAGGAGAAAGGTTGTTGATTAAAGAAAACATTTGAGTTGGTTTGTGAAGTGGACGGACGTAAGGTTTGCACAAAAGTTAATGATAATCAGGATAGTAGCTGGTTCGTTACCTGATTATATTGAGATTAGACCTGATGAAATATTGTATAGTAAGATGCGAGAATTGATTTGATTAGTAAAGTGAACGGTCGTGAGTTATGCAGAGTAAAAGTAAACATTCATTGGTATAATGAAGTTAGTAACCTGGTGAGTTCGGGGTAGAATTGTCTACAAGAGTGTATGGTAAATATACAGAGTAGCACAAGAATTGAGATATTTCTAGAAGACGATACTGAACTCTATTGACTGAAATGGTGTATTACTTATACGTAGGAAATGCACACCAAGACCGAATTCGACACGTAGGTGAAAATGCGAGAACACCATTTACATACGTTCCAAGAAACGTTCCTATTTCTCCTTCTGTGGCACAAGACAGAAAGGCATCAGAGAAAGTTACCAATTCTCTTCCGGGTCCTCCCTTTATCTTCAACTGTCATTTAATATTCAATATATCTTATCTATTTATTTATGGACTTTTATAAGGTTTCTCTATTGGTACTTCCTGATTGTTTTAGTTGAATTGGTTGTTTTTTTATTCTCTTTATATGAATCAGTGATATTTTTTGTTTAAAGTTAACTCTAACGAAGGAGAAATATCATTACAATAAAAATTCCTATGTGAAGACGTACAGGATCGTTTTATTATTATTGTTATCATCATCATCATTATTATTATTATTATTATTATCCATGAAACAAATACTTAACTTGTAAAAAAAAAACTAAAACTGGTTAAGTAGTTTGTTATTTGTGATCATGACCCAAAACGTCATGGGAGAATTCCTTCAATATTAAGTGGTCAAGAATTGTGTAATTCTGGCACTTCACTTGGCGCTGCGGTATTTGTGTAGCGTATTCTTTGTATTTGACTAAATATTTGACGAACTCACAAATATCATCACGTGGTCCGAACACGCAAGTAACACAATAAAGCTGCATATATTTTCTTACACCAATGATGGACAGGATGTATTTGATATAATTCAAGTAATATTTGTGCGGTTTCGTTTTCCCCATCCATATAAATGTTTCAGTCCACATGAAACAAATTGTAGAATAAGAAAAGTTAAAATATAGGTTAAAGAACCAGAACATCAACAAATCTCTATCACGCGCTTTGCTCAACTGAGCGAAACACGACAACCCAATGTGGACGGTTCACGGAAATTTGAGTCCTTTGATGTGCGACTGAAAACTGACAAGAGGACGTGTTTGCGTATTTGCCACAGTAGAGCAACTACATCGAATGCAGACAAATAGCGCATCTACACTTGGCGTTGTTGGCAAATACACAAACACGCAACGCCAAGTGAAGTTAATGTTTCACCGGCAAAGGATTCATTTTCGAATGCCTAATGCAACCTGTTCGTGCGTGTGCTTAAGGTACCCGTGTATAAGAAGCCTCGACGCACTGACTTGACCTTCATCACTCCACTGTGGCTCCCCAGCGGAAGAGCCACTCCTGAGCACTGGACACTGCGCGGCGTCGCCATCCTGTGCGACATCAAGTAGACTCTGCGAGGGGATGCAATAAACATCACTTCTGTCCTAAACTTCTTTGTTCGTTCATTTCTTACCATTACGTTTTATCCTAGCACCAACCACACGAGACCACGTCCACTTAAGGTAGCACCATCTCAGGTAGAATTAAATCACTAAAATATCTTAAATCGGCTTAAGTAAATAGAGTGACATGTTCTTATGATTTCAGCAAGAAAAACTTACCTCAGCGGCCATTTAAATGAAATAATTGCAATTTCAATTGATGGTGTAATACATAGCGTCTTACGGAGGAAAGATTTATTTACAAAATCAGATCAACTTTTAAATCACGAAAGTGATTGAAGTTTACTGTGATTGTTGTATTTTTTTCCGTAATATTTTTACATCATTTTTATCTATACTTTACCGGACATGTGAGAAAGATATTTCACTTTCTACGATGCAAGATACAAAAATCACGAAACCGATTCGCCATTTCTTTACATGATCTCTTGTGCATTTCAAAAGAGTCAAGTGAGTTCCTGAATATTGTTTATACTTCACTTTTAATTGTTAAATACAAATTAAATAATGTTTTTTCGTCATTATTATTAATATTTTTGAGTTTTAAATGAATAGGAACAAAAAGAAATAAAACAATTATAAATCTCTGTGATTTCATAAACTTGGAGCGCTGGTCCCACCTTACTATAGCTACTGTTACTTGTGTTGCTTAGCGACCGATCAATCATTTTTCCACCATCATCTTTCTGGACATTGATCTCGCATTGATTTGGGGTCGGCCTTCGCTGTCTTCTTCACCTCATCAAAATAACGTACGTAATACTGATTGCACGACTGCTTATCGGTAAGTTTCTGCTTAGCAATTGTGACAGCCAAATTACTCAGACAGCCATAGCTCCTTTCTTGTTTTCCATTCACCTATTTTACCTTTATATCCAAAACAACGTGAGTTTCATGAGATCAATTCATAAAATTATGTTCAATTTTTTAAATATATTTTGAGTACTTATTGTTTGTTTTTTAACTTGAAGCTTAATTTATATTGAGACAAAAATAGTTGATATAATTTTGACAACAAAATTATTGAAAAAATCCAATTTAAAACTTTACAATCGGGTCAAAATGTATAAAACCTATAGTGACACTTCTTTCATCCCATATAAAGAGTATTAAAATACAACAACAACAAAAATCTCTCGTTACAGATTTTTGAATGATTTTGTAAAAGTCACAGTAGATCGTTCTACCATCTTACAAAGAATATCACCACTGACAATGAGAGGAAACAGTGAATAGATTATTCGTATATTCGATGGAACAAACAGTTCTGTAAAAGAAACCTTAAGTTTCTGTAAAAATTCTTGAATAGAAGGCTACATTCAATTGTGAATTAAAGGTTAGTCACATTAATTTTCACCATTTATACAAGCTTTTACTTAACTTCACCTGATAGTACGTTTGGGTCAAATCTTGCAAATGAATTTTCAATCAGTTCCCCAACTTGAGCTGAAATTTGGCACACATGTATAAATCCGATGACAATGCAACTTTATGACTAAATCAAATGAATTTGTTCTTTTTAATTAGATAAGCTTGTCGAGCAAAATGTTATAAAAGTACAGCAATTAATTTCATAGGACAGATTGGTTGGTAAGTAAGTACTTGCCGGAGTATGTATTTTCTTTACAATTCGCGCGACAAGCTTTTAGAAGACAAATAACTCAACATAAAATATTAAATGATTTTCAGCGTTAAAGATAGTAAAAACGTTTATTTTTATTAGGATTCACTAATGTGAAATGTGTATGGAGGTATTAGCATTTGGCATTACATTACCTTAATAAAAACTTAAACGAAGGGCTCTAATGACCTTGACGGTCGCGAACCCTAAAACCCCAAGGAATAAAAAACCTACACGTATTTTATTGATTTTAGTTCGTGGCGTAAATAAAGGCTTGTTTTTAAAAAGGTATTTTATTTATTATTCAAGAGTTGTCTGGAATATTGTAATAACCTTAAAAGAGAAGCCGTCCGATATTCTCAGTACATAACATTACCAACACACTTCTTGAGAGAAACCTCTAATTTCCTCATCACAGAATTCTTGGCGAATAATTAAAAAGGGAGCGTAAACTTCCTCCTTCCTCTTGCTGGACCGTGGTTGCATGCTGGGGTGATAAGAAGGTGCAAATGGGAAGTGGGGACAATGCAGTGGCGACCTGCCTCGGTCTGCGTCTTCCTGTCTGCGTTCCTTCATTAGCGCCTTCCTCGGTTGGCGGTCAAGGCGTGGAGCGATTCGAGAATTATCCGCGATGTAGGGGGAAGGGCCACTGCGACTACTACGAAAAGGTTCCTGGCGCTAATCAGTTTCTTCTACTGGACTTTATTTCTTCAGGAAGCCATAAGCAAAGTCACAAATGAACTTCATTTAGTGGAATTACGTAGACACAAGTCGTGGCATAACCTTCGCTCCCTACACACTGTTGAGCGGAGGAGCGCAGGTTCGATTCTACACTAGGTGAGGTTTTCAGGTGGATTATTCCTCACCTACTCCAATGTCGGTTCAATGTCTTACATTCCTTGAAAACCCAACATCTTCCCTCCCAATTCCTTCACACAAGGCGTGTGACTAGGAGGAAGAGACTCGTCAGATCACAAAACCAGTCAGGAAATAAAATATTCCTCTCTAGTATCAATCAAAAAATTAAGGAAACAATAAACTCGGCCAAATGAAGACATCATTATCGAGGACAAGTGAAAAGTAAAGGCAATCATAGATATTCCCACACAAGAACTGCGCATATACCTCCAATATGTAGTTTAGGTTTCGTGCATTTAGTTGTTATACAGCGATCGTACAGAAGAGTTTTGGTTGCTCATGAAACCGAGCACGTTCCGCACGCTCTCTAGAATTCATCCGAGTCTCTTGATATGCATCCCTGGGACAGTCCACCCACTCACACACCTTTCGTTGAGTCACGGATGTTGCTCAATATTGCAGGTGACTCCCAACAACCACAGATGCACTTCGTCGCGATATCCCTTGGCGGTGAAATCGTGGAACGGTGTCCCCTCTACCCCACGACACTCGATTGATAATATTTCCACATGATATCAGACATATTCAGCCTCGTTCATTCCTGAAAAACTCAAAATTACTTTAGGTTTTTACTTTATTCTCGTCTAATAGAAAGTCGAGACGTAAGTTAAATACATACTGATACTGGGTGCGGTATTATCCATTAACCTTAGTGATCAATACATTTTTGGGATTTAGGTCGTCCACGTGACGCCGCGTCGAAATATAATAAAGCTAATGTTTCGATCTTCGTACTGAGGTCTTCTTCAGAGTATTAGTACGGGTTTATATATATGTTTCTTTCACGTTTATACATACTTAGACAGAAAACTGTACATCGTATTTCAAGATGTTTTGAATTTGAAAAACTGCTCAGAATAACAGTTAATGACTACAACTCTATACTTGATGTCGTGATGCAAGTTGTATTGTTAAATACCCCTACATATTAATTTCTTTTTCCGCATCGTGATCACGAGATCATTTATTTTCAGTTCTGGGCTAGTTTTCGGAATATAGAATTTCGTTATGTGTAACACAGCATTTCAAGTAAGGTGGGTAAAAGTTTCCTGATATGAATAAAATTACGGATAAAAACCAGTAGTCAAAACGAATGTGAGTATGACCTCGTGGAGGACAATAAGCTACTCACTCGCTGAAAGTAAACGAGGAAAAATCCCATCAAATCGCGTTGAAAGACCCAGTCGCATTATATAATAATAATAATTTATTAGTCTGCTAGTGAGCAATGCTCGGTGGCAGATAGAAAAGAATACATACATAATAAAATAATACGAAGTTAAAAAACAAATCATCAATATCTATAAAATACACACACAAACGGAATAAAACGCTTAGAAAATTATTACACATGGTTACAACGAGGAAGAAATTGGATTTAAGAAATTAATTATCTACATGAGGCTCATATGTGCATATATTCACATACATACACAAAAACATTTTCTCTTATAAACAGTTAGAGAAACATACTCATACGTAGAAACACGCTTAATATACACATATATGTCATTATTCTCCTATACCCTTAGCGTAAAAGTAATTGCTATAACATAAATAAAATAAATTAATAACTATAAAAATTAAACCAAAAAAGAGTTGCTGAGAGCAATCATGTGCATTCACTACTTTCACTCTGAACATTTTCTATACCCTTAGACTCCAATCACTTACTACACTTCACTGCACTTCACATATGATCCTATTTCAATGAAGCAAGAAGACGGTTGCGGAAACATTTAATCTTTTTGGTAAGTTCGAAAGTGTTGCTGCAGGTAAGTTATTCCAGTTTACAATGGTTCTATTCACAAAGGAGTATTTACCAATATCCGTTTTCTGTTTCCTACATTTTATTTTACGCTTGTGGTCGCCG
>NNCF01126202.1:226769-307747 GCA_002313205.1 Laupala kohalensis
TTTTTGCTTAAAATTACAAACATATTGACATTCTATTAGTATTATAACTCGCAGCTAACTTTTTATCTTATCTAGGAATTTTTGCTGAATTTTTTGAATCCGCCTCTGCCTTAGGGCCCTTGACCGGAATTGATGGGATGGTCCCTGGCTTGCTTCCGGATAGTAAATTAGTTTTTTTTCCCCCTCCACGTGATCATACGCAGTTTGTACTGTTTTTTGACAATAAATTTATTTATTTATTTTATTTATAACCTCTAAAGAACCCATTCCATACCCATATCCGATGAATGAAGGACTTTTAAAGATTATTTCCTGCTAATCTATCATTCTTAAATCTCTATTCCAAAGCGACATTTCTTGCGAGTCACTCACAAGAGACGCACAAGGAAAAAAATAAAAATGTTTTACATCTGAAACCGGATTCTCAGCTACAGGCTTTGCGTGACCGGTCTTGCAGGAAACTACTCTCTTAATGATACAAAAAAAAATAGCGAAAAAGGCAGCTGAGAACATAAATGTCGGCGAAATGTTTTAACGAAATAACAAGGCAGATATTCAAAAGTGATACTTCCTGTAATATCGTGAACTGTGGGTTTCCACTCAGTAATAAAAAAAATTGGTTCTTTTTAGTTTAATTATTCCACCGAAAGAAAATATCGATTTGTATTAGTTTTGCTTTACAAACCTTATCAAAGAGAGCTGTTTATTGTAATTTTCTCTTTTTATCCTCAAACGATATAGTTATCCATACATCCCTTGATGAAAATAGCATTATTTATTCAAGAAATTCACATTGATACTTTACATACCTGTTAGGAAATTTTCGCTTCTATGTACATATTTCATGCTTTGCATATTGTGAGTGTAATGAGAGTCCTTAAAAATTTGTATGAGTCCACGACCTGTATTATGACGGCCGCAATCACCACTCGTCACAAGAGGCAAAATTTTAAGAGGGGAAATATTTCACAATATAAGTTTTGAAAAATGTTCAGTTAGAAAACAAATTAAATGCCTTGTTTTATAAGCATGAAAAATAAATATTACTCAAAATTAAGAAAACATTTACAAAATTTGATTGCTACTAAACTTATGTTATCTTTCTGCTCCTTTCGTGTTGATGTCCTGACTTCCTGCTACTACATCAGGCAGAGAGGTGCATAATTCATAATAGCAGTTAATATCAGAACACAACGTATCTCATTTGTAGAATTTTTCGCAAGAATCGTGAAAAATCCACCTACCAACCCCTTCCCGATTTAGACGACATTTCGGATTATTTCGTGAATAACAATTAGCTATCCATGTTATGAGGTTTCACTTATGTACACTTATTTTTCCCTGTCCGTACAACGTTCCATTGACATTTACTGTAAGAATAAAAAAATTGTTATTTCAGTTGTTGCTATATCATTATTCAAGCAAAGTACAATTTATTGCGGGTATTACGTTCTTTTATTTACTCATCACTTAGATTACAAATAGATTTACATACTTAGATTAAAAATAATAATGGAAAAAATGAGATTTCAAGAAACTTCTTGGGTCTTCTTTAAATACAAAATTTTAATGCAATTGTACCCACTCTAACGTCTTCATTAATTATCGTAAGAGGTAGGAGGACATACTGAATTACAAAAACGTTTCGGTATCTAGGATCCCATAACAAGTGTTCCCTTCAAAATATACCAATTATTTTTCACACCAACATTCTACGATGCGAAATGTACCAGAATTTTAAAAAATATTTATAATAACCATACTAATAATTTAGTAATCTGCAAGTAAGCAACGATCAGTGGCAGATAGAAAAACAGACGTTCTAAAAGTATACATAATACAATAATAACGAAACATCACCCAAATATCTATAAAATACACACACACGGCATAAGATGGTTAGAATATTAGTACACAAGGTAACAGCCAGAAAGAAACAAAATATAATAACAAAATCTAAATTTTCACGTCAATGAAAATAAGGAAGAGCGTGTTGCTTCCCCTAGTATTGAAGGTAAAATACTACTACAGTAACTCTCAGAGTAAAATGTAATGATAAAATATTTAATTGCCAAAAACAGAGAGCACTTCACGGACTGTTACGTAAACTACACGAATTTTCTTCAATTTATTTCGACATTATTTTAATAACAAAATTATCAATAAAACATTATATACGAATAAGAATTTTGTCTACAATTATTCCAGTTCTTTAGTTCACTGTATGAAATTATAATATATAATAATTTGATTATTCATTTGTCATAAAACGGAAGCTCTGTGAGGTCTCGAATTTTTCCGCCTTAGGCAAGCTTCTTATAAATTTCGAAATGGTCTACGAAGTTAGAACACGGCTTGACTAATCAACGGAAATGAGTGTGCAAAGGCGAAGAGAATTGTGAACATAGTATGTGGAAATGCAAATGTTATGGAGAAGAGAGAGCAAATAGGAGGAGAAAACATTTTTTTAATATAATGAAATCGATCGGTCGGCCTTATGGCTCTAGGAAATGGTTGAATAGTTTCCAGTTATCCAGGAGATTATCATGGGCGGGAGAAACCCATCGGTACTTCCCAAGGACTATTTAATGAAGTGTACAATCCACTTGCGGAATAAATATGAGAAAGGATTGTCTCTACGATTATGGGATGTCGGAAAATCGGGGGAAGAAAATGTGCATGGGGTATCTATAACAAGCACGGAGGGATGTTGGGGTGTCTGGATCATAGTAAACCGGACCGTGGACGTTAGGAAGCTAAAAAAAAAAATTTGAGAAAGGTATTCCTACAATAGTACGAACCAAAGTCAGAATGCAACATTTCATTTCTGATTAATCTTGACGCATTTACTTCATAAAAATAATTCTGGAAGCGGTGAAGTTTGGTAATGAGGTGAATGGCTGCATTACACGTATATAGAGTAAAAGTGGAAGAAATATAGTTTTGAATATTATAACAGCGCAGTCTCTCCTTATAAGGTTATACCTGTTGTTTAGAAGTCGGAGCTGATATAACCGATTTGCTTAAGATATTTTGCTATCTATATGTTTTTTCCAAGTAAATCGAGTATCTAAATGGACACCGAGATACCTGACCGCGGCGTTGAGAACATATAGCGGCGAAGAGAGAACTAATAAGAAATAGAGAACAATAAGAGGTGCAAAAATTATGTTATAAGAATTGAGGAAATAAGAGAGTTAAAAAAATAAAAAAATAAAGTTAGGTGAAAGTGTAAATAGACTGGTCAGAGATGTAATGACAATGTATGTAGGTGAGGTGACCACGATATCCTTGGTCAACGGAAATGAGTGTGCANCCTTCTCGCTTACGTAGGGATGTGTCCCAAATCTTCCGGAGTATCAGACAGGATGGATTGTATACAATTGCAGAAAGCGAACGGGTGGTGTAGCGGTCAGTAGCCTTGTGATCAAAGGATAAGATCGCGTGTTCGATTCCTGACTTGTCGCCATTTTCCTCTGGTAGCCGTATCACATTGATGGGCAAGAGAATCGAGAGTACCTCTAGTTTGCCGTAGACCCGCTTTACAAATTTGATTGGAAATGCTATGTGGATCATCCGGGATTTGCACCAGAGGTAGAAGATGAGTGCTCTAATCTCTGCAACACGGGTCACCCTCCTGTTTCATTGAAAACAAATTTAAATAATAATCTAAAAGTTGTTCACTCACACGAGGACGTTCTGCGGGTGAATCATAAAGTCTTTGAGGCGTCGAACATTGCTTTAGTCGTAATACTGCGTAACGCTTTTCTGGTGGAGCTGTCAACCGGATCTATTTTTCGATTCGGGTCTTCACTCAAGTTACGACACTATCACTGAATCATTTCCTCTCATTCCTTTCGTAGTCATCAGAAAGCTACGTGGTCAAAGCAGACTTCCAAGTAAGAAAAAGAGTTAATAAGCTAAATTATGTTTGTAACTTAAATGTCTACTATAGAGCTTTAAGAAACTGAACACACGCAGTTACAAGAATTTTTGCATGATATGATTGAAATTTGAAAAAATATAAAGCTGGCGTTGGGGCGAAGATGATATTAAAAATACTGTGTCTATAATTCTCAAATTTTGTGATTTTTTTAATAGCTACGATTATTTTTGTCCATAATACATTGATTAGAGTATGTAATCGTTAAGTAACTTATTTTTAGAAATATTAAATTCGCCGTGACATGTGGGCCCTAGATCGGAATCGATAGGGAATCCCTTGCTTGCTTCCGGCGATTAAATTACGTGGTCTTACAAAGTTGGTAACTGTTTTTTGACAGTGAATTTATTATTTATTATTATTATTATTACTATTTTCATTAACTAATTTCACAACATGTAGTTGGATTCAAGTGAGGTGCGCAGTATACCAAGCATCCTCTCCCCAAGCAATGTCACAATTTAAAAATCTTCGGACTATTCTACAGGTGTTAATCTTCTGGTGGTCCCGAGTACCACACGGAAATTATTATTATCATCATTATTAGTATATCTATGGTCAGTTATTCTGGTCGAAACTTATACTTTATTTCAGTATAGTAAATCCTCCGTTCTTTCCACTTCATAGAACGGACACTTCAAGTTGCTGTCATTTCAAGACATATGTTGCAGAGTTTCATGTCCACATGTCAAAGATGCGATTAAAGAAAACCACGGGATAATTTCTTAAACATTATTAGAGAAATTATGCCATGACAAATTAGGATTAATTTTTAATATTTATTTCTACATGTAATGTAAAATTCAAAAACGTTTCATGATGTTTGCGAACTGAATTCGGAGGGATCATCTGGTGCCGTACGTACGAGTGCTGTGAACAAAAAACATTGCTTCTTTCTAGACTTGTCAACGACAGAAGCCTATTTTTAAGCGTGTAGATAACCTGGTAAAGATAATGATTCAAGATTAGATCCGTAAAAGTCACTGAAATCATTTTAAAGAATCGAAGTTTTAAGGTATAAAAAATGATATTGTATAAATGTTAGTATTATGTGCACTCAACTTTGGCAAGGTTGTATACATTAATTTTGTAGTCCCATCCTGGCCCGGGTTTTTCTCCGGTTTTGCTTCGTTTAGAGGTTTTTTATACAGGTTCTCTAGACCTTTGTCTAGGGGTGCGTCAATTGAAACAATAAATCGTGAATTTAGTGTTATTTCAATTCTTATGATTTATAAACACTATACTTAGAATAATCTATAATTCGATAACAATTCGGATATATAAAATAAACGTTTTGTGTTAAATTACAAACATGTTGATATTCTATTCGCATTATAACACTTAGCTATTTATTCATCTTATCTAGAAATTTTTGAATCCGCCTCTGCCATAGGGCCCTTGATCGGAATTGATGGGATGGTCCCTTGCTTGCTTCCGCAGATTAAATTAGTTTATTGTCCCCCAGGTGGTCATACGCAGTTTGTACTGCTTTTATGACAGTAAATTTATTTATTTATTATTTACTACATAAAAAATTATGTTGTATTTCGCAAAGTTAGTTTTCATGTAATGCATTTAATATGAGAAATCGACTGTTCAAAGACAAAAATATGCTTCATTTGACGAAAATGTAAAGAATAGAAGGTTTTATGAATTGACACAGTATCCATTTGGCTGAATTTTAAATGCAATATGCTCATTCGACGAATAATGTAGTATACAATACTTATTAATGTAATGTGGGAAATACAGTCGCGAGAAAACAAAAGAAATAAAATTTTAGCTAAAACCACTTAAATGTTACTTCTAACACAGAACTTGATTATCTTAGTCGTGATTGACAGTGTTATAGTTTATATAATGCATTTAACAATAAAAATGAGATCTAAAAGGAGTAATTTACCATTTCTGTGAAAAACTAAAAAATCGTGTTTTTTGAACTTACGCTGAATTTTAGTCCGGACTTTCACGGGTTGACGGAATTTCAAACGTAATTTATGTAAGAGCGACTTTTTCTGAAAAATGCGACATTTATGTTATATGCGAAAAATCGAATAAAGTCCGAAATNCGCGAGCACGAGGAGAAAATTGGTGCCAACTTCAATTTACTCCCTTTACATTAATACCAAGAGATTAAATCGCTTTCCACGAATTAATCGGATGAACAGCAATTTTTGGACTTTGTATCCTGGCCTAATAGTTCTATTTAAAACGCAGAATCTACTACTTATAGCGTGTTTTTACGCTATTGGCTCCACACCATTAGTCTTCTGCCTTTCCACTTGACTACTTTTCGCACGATTTCATTTTCTTTCATTTCACGAAGAAAATCCTTTCCGTGTTTTTCCATTGAAGAAACTACTGAACTGTCGATCATTAAAACATTTTGAAATTAGTTCTGTTGATAGATAATTAACTCTTTTTAACGACCTTTAATTGTATTTATAAATGGATTCAATGCAATTTCTGTTAGCGGTTTTCGTGAACTACCTGAAGCTTTCGCATACAAATTTCACCGATTCCTTCTGAATCGCTTCCAGTTTGTGTGGTTGTGCGGGGTGGGGGGAGGGTCATCATTTTTTTATTGTAGTATTTCTAAATGGGAAATGTAGTGTACTATTGAAGTTTATCTACATGAAGCGAAAGGAGGTAGGGGCTATTTTAAGTAACTTTGCCCATGAGGAGGTGTTAGTAGTTGTAGTTAGAGACAGTGTGAGAAAATAGTATATAGAAAATTGTGTTCAGAACTACCCCATCATACATTACAATGTAAAAATTCTTTATTATACTTATTAAATATAGAAATATACTATTTATTTTTTCCATCATCAAATAATAAATATTTGTTAATGAGAATCAAAATATCGCTGTACAAAAAAATAAATAAATAAATATAAACAATTATGTTTATACGTCGGGCAACATTTGCCAAACCCCATCCCGTGCCGGCCCGATAGATTGGAAGAAATGAGTTGGACCGCTGACTGAGATGACTTGGACAGCATTGTTTTTGTTTTTAGATCACACAAACATATCTAAATTGTTTAGTTATTGTAATGTTAGAATTACCGTCAATTTATCAAAAAATATTGATCGACAATGAACAGTCAACAATGAATTATCATTGTGAGGTCTTCCCCTTTGAGGCAAAAACATGACAAATCAGTTATATTTTTACAGTTTTAAGTTATACTCGCACTGACTGAAGTTAAGTTGCCAACTATTCACAATACTTTGAAATATTCAGCAAAAGAGTTCTAATTAATTAATAATGCGTTCTACTGATTTCTACTATTGAACGAGGAAAAACATATTTTGGTATTAATATTCGATAATAAATTTAGATTGTCGTGACTCTTTTTTCCTCATCGTCTTCAGTCACGTGATGCGGTTGCCATTTCCTTTCGAACAGTATTTTCCACAATTATACTTGTAAATGTAAAATTATTTTTGTAAATATTAAAACATTAGTCACCTCGTTCCCATTTCTATTTACTATGCTGTAGTTTTTTTCTTCATCTAAATGAAACCGGTATTGGAGTCAGGATATCAAATAAAAGCACAATCCCACGAATGTTTCTGCATTCAAGGTCAGTCATTTGAAGTCAAACAATTCAAAATTTTGCGCCGTAAGTGTATGCAAATTCGTCTCCAGTGGAGAGGGATTGTTTGAAACTATCATTTGGAACATTTTTGGGGGGAGTTACTTAAGCCTAGTCGCTACGGGGTATACCACTGATATTATAACAGCAAATGTAATTCCTGTATCATTGGAAGCCCGGTGTGGTTCTAAAGGCGCAGGAGAAGGAAGAAGTTCATTACAAAACTCCCGCTGCTGCGTGTGGCCGTGGAGGGGTGGGACGAGGAGAGAAGAGGAAAGAGAAGGAGAGTTGGTTCCGCAGAATCAGTCTTCACCTTCAACACATCGCTGCTGCTTCTCTAACATGCAGCTCTCTGTGCTACTCTGCACATGGGTCGCTCTCTTGATCGTGAGTACTCTTTTAATTTATTCAGCCTTGGCACGGTTGTGTACATTAATTCTGTAGCATCGTTCGGACCCGGGTTTTTCTCCGGTTTTCCTTCGGGTAGAGGTGGAATTTTTATTCAGACTCTTGCATAGGGGCGGAGGTCTATTGTAATAATTAATCGCGAATTTAGAGTTATTTTTATAGTTACGATTTATAAACAACGTATTCCGAATAAACTATAGTTTGACAATAATTTAGACAATAAATTAGTTGGTATTCTGTTCATATTATAACACGTAGCTAACTATTTTTATCTCAGAAGTGTGCTGAAATTTTCAATCCATCCTTGATCGGAATTTCTGGGATGGTCCCTTGCTCGCTTCCGGAGAGTAAATTAGTTCACAGGTTTTGACAAAAATTTATTTATTTCACTCACACTGATCGCGTTGATAACCATGCGGTCTCTCAAAATTCTGATTAATATTCCAAACCAAATATTACATTTGATTTTTTAATTGTATTGTCATAAAGTTGAGTGACTTTACGAAATCCTTAATTCATAAATACCTCAACAAAAAAATTAACTTTACACAAAGTTGTCGATATATCCGCATTACTAGGGATTGGTAATATTTAAAATATTTACATTACTTGGTAATCATTTAATAATTATTATTCACCGAGTAATCATTAATTGATTAGCGTATAAAAGTAATTTCATTCTTTATTGAAAGTATAAATGTGAGGTCAATAATATTCTCATAGAAAAAAAAAATGTATATCCATCCATACTAATATATAAATGCGTAATGCGAAAGCGTGACTGTCTGTTTTATAATCACAACTAAACCACAGAACCGATCGTGATGAAATTAGCAAAGAGATAGTTTAGATGTCAAGGATGAACATAGGCTAACATTTATTTCTTAAATGTGTGAATAGAAAGGTACTAAATCATGAAATACGGGGGGGGGGGGGGAATCAGGCTACACGGTTAGAGATAGATGGCAACTATGAGTGGCAATATTGTTCGACTCAAAGAGTTCTACAAAAAAGTCCGCGGCAGCATATATCTATCTAAAAAGGTTAACCTAAATTATAGAAAAAACGTTATGAAAAATAGAAGTGTTAAAATACTTAAAACTAAGTGAGTAAATTAAAAAGGAAAAAAAATCAATCTTTATATAATTTAATGAGTTCTTTGTTTTGTGAATTTAACAAAGATAAAAAAAGTCTGTTAATCGTAACATTTGGACGAATAGTTTAGATTTTACAAGAGTTTTAAGTTCCGGCATCCGCGACGGGATGCCTACGTGCGCGTGCCAATTTCTGCTTAGAGATTGCTCGATTACTATGAATTCCTCTTATGTAAATAAATTCTGAAATTTCACAGTTTAAGTAAACACCCATCGGATGATAACTATATTCAATTAAATAATCTACAAATATAAAAACGATATACGACTAACTCATAGACTAATCACGCAATGTAAGACATTACGAAGCCTACGAACTTGAAATTTGGCAGATATATTCATTTTAGGGTGAAGACGTCCGCTACAAAAGGATTTTACGAAACTCCACCCTTAAGAGGGTGAAATGAGGGTTGAAATGTTTTATTGTGTATCCTATGTATCCCACCATAACTCTTGATTGTCTCGAGCAATTTCAACCAACATTTATTCACAAACGACTGACTTTCTTTCAATAAGCACTCTGAGGGTAAGACATCACTGACACCTCTTGGGAAGGGGTAGGAAGAGGGTGACGTACAAAATATTTCTTAAAAAACATAACATATTTAAAACCATAGTTACAGGTGCTAGTGAGATCGATAAGGACGACCCCCATGCTTTGTAAATTCACAATTAGTTCAAATTGGGAATATTAAACCCCTAGCATTCTTGGAGTAGGAGTGGGAATGGGTGTCAAGTTAAATTTATCAAAAACGTCCGAAATTGGGGTTGAATACATCGGGTTTTACGTTCACAAAAGACTAAACTCTAGTCACACTCTCAATGCCGCTTCAGTCCACGATCATCCCCTATGAAGGAATATACTCCGTTTAGTTAAGGGATGACATGTGAAAATAATCGAAAATGACTTATATTTGTGTTGAGATCATAGTTTTCTGGGCAGATGAGATTAATAATGACATTTTCGAAGACCCCAAAGTCCAAAATCAACCCATTTACACCCCAAGGGTGGGGAAAGATATATACAAATTATCGAAAATGATAGATATCTGTAACGAGTTCACAGTTTTCAGCATTACTGAGTTGACATCCTTGAATCGTGTAAGTATATATTCAGCCCACATGGGAAATAAGACACTACTACCACCCCCTTGGTAAGATATGGGAGTGGGTAGACATGTAAAAATAATAGACGGTTACCAATATAAGAGTGGAGATCAAAGGTTTAGGGGTCGCTGAGATTATTCATGATATTTTCGATGCTGCTTAAATCTACGATCAACCCTATAAACCACAGAACTTCAGGGTGATAAAATTTCGCAAGAAGATAATTTAGATATCCAGGATGAACATAGGCTAACTTTTAATTTTTTTAAGCGTGTGATAAGAAAGATAGAAATGGTTTTCGACAATAAATGTCGATAAACTCGAAAAAAAAAGTTATATTCGCTTACTCTGCCTAAACGGTTAGAGATAGGTGACAACTACGAAAGGCAATATTCTTTTCCCCAAAGAGTTCTACAAAAAATGTGACATCACATGTCTATCTACAAAAATTAACCTACTTTCGATAAAACAATTATAAATAGAAGTGTTGGAATATTTTAATTTAAGAGAGTAATGTAAGGAGAAAAAACCTATAAACATCAAATTTAATGAGTTATTTGTTCTTTTTTGCATTTAGCAAAGATAAAAAACATATTTAAATCGTAAAATTTCGACGAATATTTTAGATTTTACAAGAATTTTAATGGAATGACGCACCCACGTCATGCCTTGGAAGAGAAAATCCGACCAGAGTGGCTCCCGCGATATGGTGTAGTGTATGCTGTCAAGTTTTGTGGTGTTAAATTTGTATTATTATGAATTCGCAAAATTAGGATGCGAAACAAAGAAACATGAATAGGAGTATACATAGAGAATCCTACTCTCAAAATCGACTCTGTGGGAAAATCTGAAAAAATAGATATTAGAGGTTTTTTTAGTATGAACTCAGTCATATTTGTGTAAAAACATTGGTGGAGACCGAAATATGATTCTGGCCAACAAGTGCCTACTTTCCTTTAAAGTAATTGCGAAAATATATATTTTCCACGTTCAAACTCATGGTATAGTGCTTTTGATATTCATTGACATTTATCGATCTTTATTTCCTGTGTCTTTATTACTTGAGGAAATCTGAGATGAACTGATAAACAATAAGAATAATTTGCGTATTTTATTCCATACATTTAAGGTATCGCTTAGAATGGAAAATGCGAGGAAGGATGAACAGGAAAACTAGTTTTCCTTTCATACTTATAGAATAACTTTTTATAAACTAATTGACCTCTCTAAAATAGCTTTCTCAAGATTTTTGGAAAAGTGGGCAGAAGCGAAAGAGGCCAATAGTACTTTTGGTAAAAACTTTATCTATGGATTTTCTTAACTGGCAAAGATAGTAAAGATTATTAGTTTTGTGATTTATGTAATTATCTTAAGTGTGGAATTCATCTTTTTAATCATATGAAGAATTTAATTAAATTTGATCATAATAGATTTTTAACATTAACAAGTGTTTAATGATACGGAAGAACTATATAAAATCATAATTTATTGAAGAGTGAATATTTACATAACTTTTTATTGCATATTTTTACTATGAGTCAAATATGTTGTTGTTTCAGTTACTATTCAAAATACTTAGCTAGTTAGCTACCTACGTAAATCACATAGAATTTAGAGGGAGATATCTAATATAATAATTATTTTTAATGAGTGTTGATAACGAAAGGAGGAGGATTACGCCAGTGTTACAAATGCTGGGTAACAAGTGCGTGTTTCATTAAAAAAATTATTTTCCACTACGAATTCGAAAAATACGTGGCGTTGTATTTTGTGAATTAAATTTTGATAAAAAGTTACATTTTTGAACTTTCTAAACTTAACAATACCCTTTGAACGAAAGTAAGCTTTTTTCGAATTGGCCAGTATAGAATGGACCCTTAAACATTCGAAATTTGAGGGGTATCGATCAATATTGATTCATTTTTGTAATTACTTCGCATTTACTGCACGACTAAACTTTATTTTCGTAAGAAAACAACTAATTTCATGTAAGATAGAGAAAAAAATTGAATAAATGATTTTTATCTCAGATTTCAATCAATTGAAATAAGTTTTGGTGAATTCTAAGACCAATGAGTGTTTCTTTTATCTCTTGCTTTCGTTTGTTGAATCATCAATCGGAGGGAGACGTTTTCAAATAATTACATTATTATTACTCAACAGTTGTGTACATTAATTCTGTAATACCATCCTGGCCGGGGTTTTTCTCCGGTTTTCCTTCGGGTAGAAGCGAATTTTTTATACGGGCTCTCTAAGCTCTTGAATAGGGGCAGTGGAGGGGGCAGTGGAAATATTGTAATAATGAATATCGAGTTTAGTCATTTTAATAGTTACGATTTACGAACAAAACTTTCCGATTATTGTTCCATAATAATGCCTACTTGTAAATTATCTTTTTTTGTGCTTTGTTATATACAAATTTGTTGGTATTCTGTTATTGTAACACGTTGCTAACTATTTTTATTATTTTCTAAGGGGAGTGCTGAAATTTTCAATCCGCCTCTGCCAAGGTCCTTGATCGGAATTGATAGGATGGTCCTTTGCTTGCTTCCGCAAAGTAAATTAGTTTATAGTCCTCCACGTGGTCATACTCAGTTAGTAACTGCTATTTTGCCAATAAATTTATTATTATTTTGAGAAAGAAATAACTGATAAGGCAGAATAACACTGGAACGTCTCTTGCCAGAGATCAGTCGTACGCGACGGCGGCAATGCCAGACACCATATCTCTTGGGATTGCGGTTACCCCGTGTTCGGAAGTGGTGGATGAAGAAAGCCACTCGGTGCGCGTTTCCTGGAAATAGGAAACAGAAAAACGTGTCTTATCCCACAACAAATTGTCATAGCCAAAACAACCACGCACCATGTAATACGAAGTAAAATGGGTAGAATTTTCTGCGAATCGAAGTAGTTCAAAACATAAATCGAAAATTCGAAGTAAATAGTGACACCGACAGCGGAGGTCACGTGGTAGCGTGTTCGCTTCAATAGCTATGCGGTGGAGCTATGGGCTCAAACCCCTGCTCGGCCGAGCTAGATGAGGTTTTCAACTGGGGTTTCCCTCACCTACTCCATACTAATTTCGGTTAAGTACCAAAAGTTCCACGCTAACCCAACATCTCTCCTTCCCAATTCCCTCTCCCGGTTAGGTGAAAGAGTAGGCCTCATGGTCATGTCCCGTCAAAATTTCAGTTTCTCTCCCAAAATAGTTTTTCTCTTTTTTCTTCTCTGCGAAGATAAATGAGTCAATACAGCGCTCTTTATACTATTAGATCAATATCGTTTTTATGATTTTAACAACTGTAATTATCCTTTGAACTTTATATACCGGACGTTTCCCATGACAAGATACGTCTCATGCAGATTTTGTAACTGGATTGAAATACGAGTAAACAAAGTTCAAGTTGTGGATGGGTAGCTGAGGGCGGTAACCTCGAAATATTATAATAATAAATAAACTTATTTGCAAAAAAGCAGTTGCAAGTTGCGTATGACCACGCGGGGGATAATAAGCTAATTTGCCCTCTGGAAACAAGCATTGGATCTTCCCATCAATTCCTATCAAGCACCCAAGCGCAGTAGGGGATTTAATATTTATAAAAGAAATTATTTAATAAATACGTAGTTATCAATTTATTATTCTAAAATGAAATGTTGATATTATGTGCAGAAAAAATTGAGATTAATAATAAAAAAATAATTAGTGACATTCCCGTCCATATAAAATCCGCCCCTACTCGAAGGAAAAGCGACGAAAACTTACCCCTATTGTAGAGAAACTAGATGACCAAATTGGACCCCTATTTAAATGCAATGATCAGAAAGATTTTGCCTTAGGGCACAAAATGTTATGTGCTTCACGTGAAGCAAACATGAATCTAACAAAGTTATCTTTTTGTATACAGGAGCAGATTCGAGGAGATAATATAATGCTTCATAAATGCATGGGGCAGACTCAAGATCTAGGTCTCCATGAGTTCTATGAAGGTACGTACAAGTCCTTGACTGTTTCACAACATCTTACAGGGCAAATGTTTTCAGTAACAATCATACGGTTCAGTCATAACAAGATAATTAGTTTTCCACTTGATCGTAGTAATTGACGCGAAAAATCCAGAGATTTTCCTCTTACATGTTAGAGTGAAGAATATTTCTGCTTATATAAAAATTCTGGAGTATGCCCCACTCACCTTTCCAATTATAAATCATACCAAAAAGCCAATATAACTAAAAACCTCATATTTCAATAAAACTAAAGGAAAACAAAAAAACTTCCAGAAAAGGTTTGATAATATTAAACAATGAAGAAACCTGTATCATAATAAAAAGATCAACAGCTTTAAACATACTTATCCTCACAACCTTATACTTCATTCCTACACAACATATCTGCAAAGTCAAGTACCTTTTTCTTCCACATTAAACTCTTTGCATTTGCCTTATATGCTGATCTCAAAATGGCAAAAGAATTTTTGCGTAATACGTGTTAGCTGTATCTCCAAAACGGTGCGAAGTGCAAAATCTCGGGTTAGCAACCGGTACGCAGAATTCAGAGAGCAACTAAAATGCTTACATTCATATTTTCCAAATTTTAAATTATAAGAAACTGGAGTGGAGCGCGATGTGTAAATGAAGTTCCTATGAGCTGTCCAGAAATAGGCTTCTATTCTCAATGCATTCAAAAACAAATATCAAGTTTGCTTTTTTATGCATCAATTTGTTCGTGCGTTATTGGGGAACAAAATCTTAACATACATACACATACGACATCACCAAAATTTGATAATAGACTCTCCTTGAGCCAATTCGTTAGATCCGAAGAGATCTCAAAACTATATTTTCGACCGAATGCAATACTTCCCTTATACATTTTGTCTGATTGGAATGTAAAATGACGAGAACTAAAATGATTTGGAAATGCATGTTGAAAGGGGTGGTAAAAACATTATTTTCATTAATCTAATTTTTCTGAAGGAAATAGATCATCTACTTTACAAAATCCTCCCAAAATTGAAAATTCCACCACTAAAGTACGTCAAATCCTGTCGAGTTCTAAATGGTTTTCAAACATTCCATGTTTGACGATACACGGGAGAAACTACCAGATTGCAAGTTCGTAAGTAGTTTGCTTGTGTAGGAAAGAAACATTTTTAGAGAACTTCAGTTATTTCGCTTCATCACTTGGATTTTTTATTTCCATCACAGTAGCGTGGGTAATTGTGAACAACTCAAATTAATTGTCTCGTGGACTAAAATAGTACAGGAATGGATAATTATTAATCTCATATACGTACATACACAGTTTTCATTGGATTCAGTGCATTCTCTAAATTCGAATACGAAGTTACACTTCGTTTGACCGAGCTGCAAGATCATGACGCTAATCACATTATGTTAGAACTCATTGTTTCAGGGGCCAACACACCTTTGCTTAAAGCACGTTTTTTTTCTTCTTTTATTATAATAAATTTAACAAACTACTAAAGGGATGATTGTGGTCCAGGATTGGGCTACATAACCGTGCCAAGTTTGAATTTCTAGACATTTGATGGATTCACTGTTTGGTCATTCCTTTCGCAGAGGCACGTCATTCTGGAAGCGACTATTGCTCCGACCAGAATTTCACTCGTGGCTGGAATGTCTCGAGGCAAAACAACGCCTGTAAGCCACGGAATGTTCTCGTGAAGCTCAACACTGGAAAAGATAACAAAATATATTCCGTAAGTATCATAAACAAAAGTTATACAGTTCACCGGAACGGGCCGGGTGAGGGTTGTGTACGGGCTTGAGGAGTCGAGGCGGGTGGTGAAGTGGACAGCACACCTGTGTCCAAAGCTGCAGGTCCCGGGTTCGAGTCCCGGTCCGTCGCAATTTTCATGTGGCCCTTTATGTTGCAAAAGTCATACAGGATTATTTTATTCTCATTTTTAATACGCTATGCCTGTTTGTACAAATGAAGGTAGAAAACCAGTTTTTTAATTAAATATGCGACTTAATGAGTCTTATTAAAAGGAAATTCTAGTACAAATGATTAATAGTGAGTAAAACTGAAAAAATAATTATTGAAATACATTTAATAGTTGTCGTGAAAGGAAATCGTTTTATGAAACAATTATGAAAATGAAATAACATAAAAAGTATTGTAACAGCTTCACTAATTGGGAATAACATTCCTAATGCTGTCTGGTGTGCTGTTGATTTAACTAGTCAGACTTCTAAAATATTCCATTTTGTGGGAAACAACTGCGTTTACTATAGAAAATACTAATGAATACATCGTATTTTGCTATGCTTTCTTCCTTTGTATCTCACTTAAATATCAACATTGGAAAACTGGGTATAATTTATTAAAAATGCGTGAATCTAGGAACCGTTTGACTCGAAACTAATTCTGATGGAAAGAAACTCTTAAGAAAAAGCGAAGGACATATTTCAAAAGAGGAAACTTTTGAGTGCACAATCATTTAGCCCTAAACAATGAAGCTTTAGCTTCCAGAAACTACGTTCAAAAGAGATTGAAAGAAAGAAATTTTTTCTTTAACAAGAAGTGATCAAATATGTATAAAATTTAATAAATCGTATAGAAATTTACGTTGATTGAATTCGAGTGTTCATATTTTTATTTATTGATTATGGTATTTTCGTTCGTAAATGTGAGCTATTTAGAGAGTAATTTGTCATTGATTTGAACATGAATGAAGGTTGGAGAAGGTCATCTCCGTCAGAGCTATCTTGAACGTCAGTGTTAGTTTGTACCGACAGATGACAGTGCTCACTGATGATTGTGTACACTCTACTGACACCGCTGTCAGAGTATAACTGACCAGAAACACTACCCGTGCGTTCATATCTTTCAACAACGTGTTACAGAAAAATATACGGATATATAATCGATCTATCAAGGATCCCAAAACATCCGCTATGTTACAATAAAAAAATTTCACGATTCGTTGCATAAATTATTTAGAATTAATAGTATTTAAATACCTTACAATAAAATAGTGGAACAATGACAAAACATTCTCTCATCACAAGAAATAAAAAGAAGATTGCGAGGAGTTCTTTAGCAATTTTGTTCTTTAAAGAGAATTGATTAAGACCCAATTTCATCAAATGTAGAATAATCGTGATTTCCTTAAACGTGATTAGGTAAATGGAATCGCTATTACATTTTATGCGTTTCACCAAGCAAAACTAATCGACGATTAAGTTGATCAATGTTTCTGAAGAATTGTCTGGGTTGGTAGTAGTTTTACAGTGCATTATGAGTAATTTGAAGACAAATGACGGGAGGAAAACACATCATGTTGCTCACTAGCGTCACCAACGGACACCGTGGGCACTAGCGGACCTCCCTCGTGCCACTGAACATAACCTATAAACCGAGCCACGAGCAAACAAACAAAATGGACGCCATATTTTTTGAAGTGTAGAAGACAATCGCGATTTGCGCTGGTAATCGAAGGGTCCCCGACCGTTTAAGTGTAAATCGCGATTTTCTCGTAAATCGAAGTTGGTGGAACCCGCATTTTCATAATCACAGTTTACTGCACTGAAAATCTTGTTTAAGACATTAAACGAACTTGGTGAAATTGGGCCTAAATGTTTTTCATTTTCAGCCCTCCCACGTGGAAGTGACTCGTTGTGTTGGGCATTGTGATGGTTCGTCAAAGCCTTGCAACCCCTTACGAGAAAGAGAAAAACTGGTTCAGGTGAGTGATACACATCCACTCAAAACACAATAACTCAGCAAACGTAAAAAAAAGAAGAAAAAAATTATTGAGACGTACATACTGACTACTATTCTAATTTCCTTGGTACGTCATTCCTCTCCCGAATTACACACACTTCTCTCTACCTCTCTATTTATTGAGTCACATTACACAAATGTTATTTACCTGAGTATAATAAGGAAGTCCATATGATTTCGGATAATGTAGGCGATGTTAAACCCTCTTGTACTCAATCATGCCATTGACATTGTTATACCTAGATACCGATTAAATTCGGTATTTTCGTGCACACTGTTTTCTATTCTTTTTACTTATAATAGTTTATTTCTAACTGTACGCAACCTTGGCACGGTTGTATACATAATCCTGGCCCAGGTTTTCTCCGGGTAGTAGCGGTTTTCCTCCGGCTTCTTCCATAGGCGGGAATGTCATTTAATAGTTTTGTTTTATTAATCTCGAAATTTGATATTCACATTACTTCTACGATTCATTTTAGAATAATAAAGTGGTAACAGTACATAATTGATTGAAGAAATGTTTTGTAAGTATTAAATCCACCACTGCCCTTGATCGGAATTGATGGGATGATCCTTGCTTGTTTCCGGAGAGTAACTTAGTTTATCACCACACGTGGTCATTCGCAGTTTGCAACTGCTTTTTTGATAATAAAGTTTATAGAAATATCTACTTCGAAACCACATGAACAATCAAACGAATGTATGTAGTAGGATGTGCCTTTTCGATTATCGATTCCTCTTGATATAACTGCATCGAAACAAGACATTCTCGACTTTTTTTGGTTACATTCAATTCGAGGACATTATTATCGTCCAACAAGATTATCTAGTTACTCAACTTTTATTTATATGTTAGGATCTATTTTTTTTATTAATCACTGTTATCATCTCAAATATTAACTCTAATAGTATTGTTCGATGTACTCTTAGGCCTATTTGTTATTTCTAATGCTGAAACTGAATGGATAATAAAGGAGGCTACAACCTAAGTCAAAGCAGAAGTCGTGTTGTATAGAAAAACTAATGCAATGATACGATGACACTTGAATGATATTATTTCACAGAAGAACATACTGTAATGTAATATAAAATAAATATTCATAGGAATAGACAAAAGAATAAATTTGAAATGACTAACTATATAATTAGATAAAAGAAACAAAATGTTACTGATAGTAGAAAGGTGCTTTGATCAGAATAATGCACGTTTGGTTTGAAAAGTAAATATACACATTAATTAAGAAATCGGAATCGAATTTGACATCGAGAATAGGGGGCGGAATCTGAATTAAAAACCTTAGTAATCGGTACACTGATGGGATGGTCCCTTGCTTGTTTCCGGAGGGTAAATTAGTTGATTTTCCTCTACGAGATCATTCGCAGTTATTACTGCTTTTTTGACAATATATTTATTTATTTCAATACATATTGTGCATAAACCCGCATCTTCCCGTTTGGAGGAAACACATAAATTATAGAAATTAATTTTGGTAATGTATGACAATAACTTTGTTATATTAATAGTGAAAGTTTAATAGATAACAAATTGCATGAACCATTAATAGTTTTATGTAATTACTTCCAGTATAAAACAGAATTGATCTATTTTTATGATCTGTATTACTATTCAAAATATTATTCAATTAATTTTTTACATATTATTACAAACATAATTAGAAATTAAATTTTTTTGTGAAATTGGTAATCATCAAAAAGAATTGTTTATACTCACGCATCAGCGCTGAACGGTTGTTTAGTCGCTGTACCATTCGACCTTCTCACTACTCCGCCTTTCCGTTAATGTGTGCAGATAATTGACGGGATCAATTAATTAATCAGTAATGAGTTCATCGGATAGAAAATGGTTTTAAAGTTGTGAATATAAATCAGGCTGAAGAAGACATGAACAGAAGTCCAATAGTTGTTAGAAATTGTAAATAATTGTCTACGAAAAAGGTCGTAAAGCGGAATAATCCAAATTAATAGACGTGTATAACCAATTAATTTAGATTTTTGATTTAGAAGTTTCTTCTCTAATACCTTCCAAATAAAATACGTGATTTTTTTGACATATTGAACAGATAGTGAAGTCATAACGAATACTGTTACGTGCCATAGATTTTAAACAATTAAAACGATCTTACACGCAGTCATTATCAATGTTCTCGAACGTAATCGATGGGATACCTAAATATGTGTATAAGGTTAATTCTCATTCCAGGTGCAAGAGATTGATGTGACTACGAAGCGGTTCGTGTGCGGCAACGTAGTGATCATGGAACATTACCAATGTGGCTGCGACTGCCCATCGCACGTGCGAAGACAATGCAACCAACTACAGGTAATCCTTGTTGCACAGATAATCACAAAATTTAATTTAGCAAAAGATAATTGAAGCTCTGGTCTTCAGACATTTTTTTTGTTATGTTATGAAACAAGTGAATCATCTATGAATCACATACTCTTTGTGCACAATGAGTGACATATCTCAATTGTTGGACTTCTGTGGAAAATTTCTTCCAACCTCTTAGATCTATTTAAATTCTACGCCTTGGAGTAAAAAATATATATATATATGAAATGGTTGGACATAACATTATTGGCTTTATTAATTACAAGCTCCTTTTGTAAACCACGATGCTGCACTCCCTCGCCAGAACCATGTACAAAGAATCTTCGTAATATAGCGTAATATTCACGACATCGATAAACTATCGATAGATGGTCAAGCCGCGACGTCACGCAATCGATCTATCGATCGACCTTGCAGCCAGGCGCACACAAAGAGACTGGATTCAAACAAGGCTTTTCCTTTTCTCGCTCTTACAACCTCGCCTAGAGAGGCAACTCCACTTCGCCTTAGTACTATCATCATTCGGCAAGCAAGTTGACCTTTTCTCTCCTTCAGCCTGCATTAGGACACAGCTGAAGGCATTATTATCTACTTGAGGTTATTTTCCTCAATTCATATATCTTCAATCCAACTCAACTGGCATCAACTCAAAGGCCATTCAACTCGACTTCAACTACACGTCAACCCAGCAGAATTTCAAGGATCATCTTATCTCAGCACATCAGTGTATCACGGAAATCCAGCTTTGTATATTCATTCTTTTCCTCTGTTCTCAGAGCATTTCATATTAAATTGTTTTGTTGGCAGCCAGTGCTAATTCACATCTCATCCACTTTTTCTCATTTTCTAATTCATTTAAACATATGGCCCTTCGAATCTCATCATCATCTGTCTCTTATACACATCTTCTCGAGGCAAAACAACGCCTGTAAGCCACGGAATGTTCTCGTGAAGCTCAACACTGGAAAAGATAACAAAATATNAAGGGCGACGAACCGTGAATCGACCCCAGTACCCCTGCATTGTTCGCAGGGGTGTTACCACTACACCACCCGTTCGCCTTCCACATCATTTTTACCCAGACCTAATCCTGGAAGACCTGGCACACATCTCTACACTGGAGATAAGTGAACTAGGCGGCACACTACTCTTTAGTTTGTCTATTTACCGATTAGCACCGAGTCCATAGCAACGTGCGAAACCGACCCAGAGAGATCCAGATTTTAAAAAGGTGGGTTTAGGATCAAAATTTGCCAATTTATCTCGATAAAAAAATATGTTGTATCGAAAATTGAATGCTGATTAATATTTGTAAAGTACAATATTTCACAGAAACCCTTCATATCTAAAACATATTTAAGAACAAAATTAGTTATATATTTCGTCTCCGTCCTTAAATGTATCTCAGTGGCCTTGGTATCTAAGATAAAATATAAAATTCCTGTATCGGGTTTTTCCGAAATTTTTACAAGTGTTTCAATTGAATTGAATTTAGAATTTTATTTCCAGAGTATTATTCTCGGTTTTATGTTGAAGACATCTCAAAATTGTTGTTTTTGCTAAGCAAAATAGGTGAGCAAATTCGAAACCACCTCTATTAATATATGTAGGAAACATTTTTCCAAGTGCCAAGCAAATGTCATGAGCAGGGTTAGGATTTTTAGGTGTGCAACTTTTTCAATCCTTCTTAGGATAAATTAAAGGGAAGATACCACAGTATGAAATTTTGTATCTAGATGAGATAGAGGGAATTTTTAAGCACCTTGATTCCTTCCCCCCCCCCCNTATAATCCTCTTTTCCCACTTTACTGTAGCTTGTCAACAAAATATTTGAGAGTAAGACAAGCATGAAAAGCTCTTTCAGCATCAACAAAGACATTCTATCTCCTAATATAAACAGACATTAAAAAAATGTGAGTGCTTTTATCATAGTCCATTACGGTTCTTCATCAATTGCTGGAACAGTTCTAAGAAATGGTGAGTAAACTTATTCAAAGATCAATACTTAGGATGTTCCTGACAATGCGGCAGTGTATGTGTATGAGATACGTGCTAGAAATGACTAAGGCAGAATATGCACTTTCTTTACCTTCCTCTGGTTCTTAATGCTATATTTCAGATCGGTATATTTTCTCGGCGAAGTTTTTCTGCATATTTATTATTATTATTATTATTATTATTATTATTATTATTGTTGTTGGGGCTTAAGAGCTAGCAGACAACTAGGTCATTAGAAAACTGAAATGGTAGCGAAGTTACAGGTTTTTTCAAGTCCTTGTATGTTTTGTGTATTAGGAATTTGATCCAGAGACATGTCAGTGTGTGTGCAAAGAGTCGCTGAGTAGCTGGAGAGATCATTGCACTCGCATGGACTGGGATTGGGATGAGGAGGATTGCCATTGCCATTGCGAAGATGAACCAGAACCCTGCTTAGGAGGACACTGGATACCTTGGGCCTGCAGGTACGACACACGCAAAGTCCAAGCTACTTAACATATTTGCTTCTCCCTACTCACCTATCGAATTTAGGGTAACTTAATTTGGTTTTTTTTAAGATGCACAATTATTTCTTAAATTTCATCTAGCATTGTTTTAGTATATTCTCTACAATGTGCTGAGCAGTTTGTTTTGACTATCAATTATTAAAATTCTGAGTATTTTATTTAATATAAGGTATTGAACTTAACGATTTTGAAATGAAAGAGAAACCAAACCAAAATATACTCAACAACGTTCAGCCTTTGTGAAAAGTCTTCAATAACTGTCACTTTAGACAGAATGGCAGCAACGTTTGTAAGATTTCTTTGTAAGGTTTCGCCGAAGTATTTTGCGGACACAAGGAGTTGGTAAAATAACGAACCACAAATTTTTCGGGTTTTATCAATTCGGGTGTGAAGTTAATCTGAAAATCGTTTGCTTGGCAGATCAGGTTCATGAAACGGTGTCGTTAACATCTGCAACCGCGTCGTTTCAATGTATCAATTGGTTTTCGTGTTAACCGGAATCACAATCAGAACCGACCGACCGTTGGTTATTTGCTCATCCCGACTGATAGCTGTAGAGCCCAAGTGTGTTTTCGTTTGGAGGTCTTTGAGGAATACTTCATTGACACTTCCACAGAAGAAAAATATTGTTCGAGTGCGAGGTCAACCTGGTGACTTTTGTTGTAATACAGAATTCGTGAAAATGTGAAATCCAAACTGTTTGCGAAATGAGAAATTTATCTCGACGATCCGACGTGATATCATTGTTGCTACTGAAGATAAAATTAAGGGCTCTAATGACCTCGATGTGGACGAGCCCTAAAGCCCCCCCCCCAAAAAAAAAGATAAATTCGTAAATAAAATACTGAATGTGCGATGCTCACAGGAACAAGCCGTAACAGATACTAAAACATGCACGTATGCAATAGTCAAGCTTTACAACATTCAAATTGCAATCCCTAAAAAAACGTCTAGTTGAACGATCGTTGATAAAAACTACAAAACAAAATATTTTATTTCATATCAGTTCAATAGACTGCATCCTGTAGTATAAAATATTTTTTTGTTCGTTAAATTTGATCATTAATAAATAAAATAAATAAATAAAGACTTACGACCTAATTTTTCAATTATTTATTTAATGATATTATATAATGGACAATTGTAGAAGAATAAGTTTTTCAATTTTCAGGAGAATTACCACAGTAATTTTTTCTTATTTCTTATAATCTGTAATTAAAATCAAGAAGAAATACAGTAATAGTTCATAATAAAAAATGAAGAAAAAATAAATTCTTTTTACACAATATTTGTATCTTTATATGTGATTTGAAAAGAAAATACTAGCTTAGGGAAAAAACTTTTATTGAACAGCCTACTCCGTGAATTGCTGCTTATTCAGTGACTTCCTCGTTCGTCAGTTTACCCTGCGTTTTGGTTACAAAATATTTATTAGCCAAAATATTTAGTATAGTAATATGTACTTATTGCAATTAAACTTGAAAAATATACCTCACCGGCGATTAAAATGAAAGAATTGCAATAATTGTTGATGGTGAAATACCATACATGCGCCTTGTGGATTAAACATTTACTTTAAAAAAAGACAAATTTTGAAATCACGAAGAAGATGGAAAATTACAGTGCTTTGTAGTAAATTGTCCGTGGTATTTTTTACATTAATTTTATCTACAGGTCGCTGGACATTTGAGAAAAATATTTTACTTTTTCCGAGGTAAATAGCATAAATCACAAAACCGCCCCGCTCGGTCGCCGAATTTTTACATGTATTCACAAGTGCAAGTGAGTTCTTGAATATTATTTGTACTATATTATTCACTCGTGGGAAATTAATCATGGTTTTTCATCATTATTATTCATATTTTTGCGTTTTTTAACAATTAGAATAAAAATACAGAAAACAATTATACATGTCATTGATTTTGTAACTTGGGAGTGCCGATCCTACCTTAACAAGAATTCTTTTCTTACAGGTGCGCTTACGAGCAGTGATATTCCAGTCGACTTTAGAGACGCTGATTCCAATACACAGGTCCCTCGTTGCGTCCCTCTTTTAGTCATAACGAGGTCACGAGACTCATTCGAGGAAGATTCCGTTAATCTGCACGACATATTTTAATTGGATTGTGGCATGGAGTTTTAATGTAAATGAGAGACTGGAATCCTATGAAACGATTTAAAAAATATTTATATACCTATGGATAGTAATAAAATTACTGATATCACAAATAGCACGATCTTTTTTTAAACGTAGTTATTTCTAGTTCAGTACAATCCCAAAGCAATCTTTCAATTGTAATGTTTGTGCATTTATTTCAATAAAATTAATCGAGATTTAGGGTTAATGATACTGTTAATTTTCTCATGTGTATGGTGCTCGTAATTTGTAACTGAAGTATACGAAAGATTACGATAAGTTCAAAGCAACAATAATTTCATAATCACAATGTGTTTTCGCATTTACAAAATATGTTCGAAATGAAAGTTTCAACCCTTGTAATTTTGCCGTAATACAACTAAATATAATTCACTTCACTAGACGTAGCCAATCGAGTTCAAAAATCACTTCACAAAACTAATGAAAAACAACCAATATGTCCTTGCCACAGAATGAATACATCATTTTCAGAATCATGCAAACTTACAATAAAGTAACAGATTTAAGAGTGCGATAATTTAATATAAAACTGTCTCACATCCATTCAATACAAATTAAATGAGACGCTCAACAAAATCTAATACCATCTTACCTTAAATGATCCCTTTCGAAGTGCACTCACCGATCGCAACTTGCAGTCTGTTATGACCGCACTCAAGAACTCGACAGGAGTTGTGGCATTCACGGGTACTAACTCTAACACTGGATAGGATCTGTTTGAATGCACACACAAACAGCGTGTACACTTCCTCTGTATTAACAGGCTTCTTTTTTTTTTGTATTTAGGTTATTTTCCGGCAAATGTTTTTAATAAATTTTCACTTCCTGTCAGCTTTGGAAAAATATAAGTGAAAAGTTCCGGAAAGGAAAGTATTCTATCGATGTAAAAATGTTTTTCGGATAATAATATGCGAGGACAATTGCTTCCCTCACCTGCTTGATTGAATTCTACCAATATTCGAAAACAAATGTTTACGTTCACACCAAAGAACCTTTGTTCTCCCAGTGTGTAATTGCAGTGAGTCATAGAAAAACGAAAAACATTTTCAATCTACATCCCAGAAAAATAACAAACTGTGCCACACATGACTTTCATACATCTCCAAAGCAATGACACAGTTCTGATGTGTTCATATACGAATGAATGGATCCAATTAACATGTGGGCAACCAGAGACAATCCATGTTTCATCTTTTCAAATGGTCCTTGAAATTCATCACAGATGGCATACCAACATGTAGATGCAGAAATTTCTTTATGTTTATTAAATATCAGCGGTGGCTAATAACAAGGCCAAAAGGCCGTCATTATATTATTAAAATATATCAGAGCAAACACTAGAGTGGTATTTCACTCTCCTTCATTCCTACATTCTAATCTCGAGGGGTGGGGGAAGGATAAAAAATGTTATGTTTCTCTCGCTCCAAAACTATACACAGAAAATCCAATTACTTAATCGTACCACTTTGACAATTTGAGGAAGTACAGAAGAACTCCAATTATCCTTGCTACTATCATCCTGATCGCAGGGGGAAAAGTTTCTGTAAGATTGTGTATTTTTAATTATTGCACACTGAACTATCATTCTTTTTGAAACACTGCGCATACAATAACATCTTTAGCCTATTATGTAAAATTGTTCGTTGAAACTATATTTTGAGTTTTTTTATCCTCAACAATACACTACTCTGACTCTTGCGCATTTCCCCGTAAAAACATATTTTTGTGAAAAAAATCAAACAATAGGGGTATTTGATTAAACGGATCTGGTTCGATTCCAAGTGATCCGGATAATTAAAATTCTACTGTATGAAATTCCACTATTTGTTTGATTGATCTCTCAATTATTTCATATCAATGGATTTTTTTAATATTTACAAATAAACTCATGAAGTAGGAATTAAGATAAGCCAACGCTACTTAAAGAAAATACATGAGTATTGACCTTTGAAATGAAATCCTTTCCAGTTAAAAAAAATTGTTTTTCCCTTATTCGAATGAATGCACGGAAATATTATGGAAAATCACCTTCAATCTTGTACACTACTGATAACAAAGAAGGGCCCATTTATTTTTCTAAGTGCCACGCTCTGAGCAGTTTTGGATTTGTTAAGTTTGCAACGCCTCTCTCCTGCTCCTTCCCCTTCGACTGGGGAAGTTTCGTTCGACCAATCGTAGGTCTATTTGAAACGGCTCCCATATTTGGCAGACTAATAGTACCGCTTGTAAATCGTGACGAGATAAAATGTTTCATTACACCGCTATTAAAGAAATCTTTTGTATTTTTTATTATACACGTTTTGGACTTCTATAACAAAAATATTCTGTATATTCTTGACTTCAATAAACTTTACTATTCTCTATATTTAAACGACATCTCGAGATTCGTTGTCTCGCAAGGTCTTCATAGGCAATGTAAAAGATATTACAGTTTCTGTAAAACACGTTTGCGTTTTTGGGAGCCGTTTCAAATAGACCTACGATTGGTCGAACGAAACTTCCCCAGTCGAAGGGGAAGGAGCAGGAGAGAGGTGTTGCAAACTTAACAAATCCAAAACTGCTCAGAGCGTGGCACTTAGAAAAATAAATGGGCCCTTCTTTGTTATCAGTAGTGTACAACCAAATCTTATTTTCCTGTCAAACCACACTCCGTGCTTTGTGATTGTGATAAAAAATGGTTAATTTTGTACTTTACATTCACTTGATTTCACCTCAGGGTTGTCCAACTTATTTTAGCCTGCGGGCCACTTTCCACACACTTTCGATAGATCGGGCCGGCACAGGATGAAGTGTGGAAAAACGTAGCCCGACGAATAAAACTAAAGGGTCATATTTATTAATTTGTAACGTGATATGTTGAATTTCTTCAGGAAATATAGATTATTTCAAAATGAAAAAAATAATAGTACAATTCTGTATTTTTTAAAGTGTTTCGTGTTAGAACAAAATATTTTTATAGTGCAAAGTATGACGGGGTTATTCCGAACAGTGTTTTCTATTTTCTCTCACTGGACATACTACGTCAAATATTAATTCTGACGGAATGGATTTTTTATACAAAGTTGTACACTCCAACGTTTGATGCAAAAACAGATGGAAAAAGTAGATACTCGCGGGTCATAAAAAAATTTCACCGCCAATTGGACCTTATTTGAGTGGGGAACTAACAAAGTGAGAATATTTCCCTTGAATGTATGGTAAAAAATATCACGTATAAAGGATGTATTTACAGGAATGTAAATGATAGTACAACACTGTTTTTGTTTTCGTTGATGTTGGAAAGAGCTCTTTTCATAACAGACACTCCTCACGTATGAAAGAAAAAAACCTCCCCGATGACTACGAGACAAAAAGATCCTTTATTTGACGATTGCTGTTAAAAGATTCGCCACAAAAGCGCACTCTACTGAGAATTTGCGCATGTTCCTGGAGATGGTGGAGAGTAGAAGGAAAGAGAGGTAAGGAGAAGTGCTGAGGAGGAGGTCAGGGTCGCAGGATGGCGTAGAGGGTGGAGGCGGCCAGCGAAGCCACCACCATCACCGCGCACGGAAAGATCCCCATGGAAGAAGGCGTCGGCGGAGCGTCACCAGCGGCGCACGTCGACTCGCTCACCTGCAGGCGTCACCAAGCGTTTCTTTATCGTGAAAACTTAAAAGGGTTACTTATGTTCTGGATCTTGACCACTCAATATAATTAAAATAATAAGGAAATCCAGAGAAAAACCCGGGTCAGTCAATAACCCTTTTAAGTGATTGAAATTGTATCGTGAAGTCAATAAAAACAATTTTTTAATAACTCAACTTTTTTGTTTTCATTTCAAACCTTCTTGGGGGCTCTCATCAGATCTCTCAAGATTTATCCACAATAGAATAACGAGCCCTGAAGTTACATTTTTTCGAAGCAAAGAAACATGAGTGCGAATATAATTTACTCCTCTAAAAACAGAATTCCGAAACCTCCTTTGTAAGTGAAAATACTCGTAAGCAAGTCGTTTTAGTGTCACTTACCCCAACCGCCATCGTCATGGCAGCCACCGCACACTCGTCCCCAACGACCGCATTCGCCCCCGAGTGGGATTCTTCCTTCTCCACCTCCTCCTCCCCCCTCGACGCCGCACCCACGGAGACGGTCGTTTTCGTGGATGAAAACCCCTCCAGCGAGGGGTCTTCATCCATAGGGGACGACGACAGAGCCAGTTCCACCTCCAGCGCTTCGGAACCACTCTGCGACTGCTTCGTCTGTTCGACATCCACACAATATCACATCATGCTGGCACTTCACTTGGCGTTGCGGTATTCGCTGTATTTGGCTAAATATTTGACGTATTCACAAATATTACAAATATGTCATCTTCACGTGGTCCGAACACGCAAATAACCCAATAATGCCACATACGTTTGCTTATAGCAATGATGGACGGCATGTATTTGATATAATTCGAGACTTATTTGTACTGTTTCGTTTTCCTAGCCCATATAAATGGTCCAGTCCATATTAAAGAAATTGTTGAATAAGAAAAATCAAAATATAGGATAAAGAACCAGAGTATCAACAAATCTCGATAACGCGTGCTCAACTGAGCGAAATATGACAAACCAAATGTGGATGGTTCACGCAAATATTTACCTTATTTGAGTCCTTTGATGTGCGATTAAAAACCGACAAGAGGACGGATACGGGTATTCGCATGTTCGCATATTTGCCACAGTGGAGCAAATACATCGAATGCAGACAAATAGCGCATCTACACTTGGCCGTGTTGGCAAATACACAAACACGCAACGCCAAGTGAAGTGCCGGCATTACACTATTATTGTTTGAATTTCATTTTCTCGACAAGCGCTGATTGATGATATTGCACGGGCCTAGTGCCCATTTCTTTTTTAATTTGCTAGAGATAAAAAACTTCCTAACTATATGGGATGTTGCAATAATGACGGTTTTCTGCAAGATATGTAAATGTGCTTGGGTAAATTTAATGTTTTTAATCTGGAATGTATAGTTTCTGGAATTACTCCTGATGCAGAGATTTCTATTGGGAACATGGACTTGTTTCATCTTCCAGATTCTATGAACTTCCTGAGAGAGGGGGATGTATTTTGAATTTTTCTCAGATATTGTCTTCTGTAGGTTATTTGTGTTAGGTTCTGCCATGTCTATGGTTATAGTCTAATATTATTATTATTTTGTCTAATATTATTATAATTACAATGTCTATTATTATTATTATTTGTGTGTTTCTATCACAGTCTATTTCGGTTCTTCATAAATTGTGGGATCAGTTACAAAAAATAGTGAGTTAACTTATTCAAAGATCAATGCTGAGGAATTTCCTGACTATGCAACAGGTGTTAAGCATGACTGACTTCTTGGTGAGGTATACAGATTTTGATGTACTGGTGTTCACTTCACAGTTCTAAAGGTGTACTAGCTGGTTGAAATTTCTAATCGCAGGTTGCAATCCGCTGTCTAAGAAATAGATGCACCTTGTTAAAATGTGGGCTGTGCCAAAAAGAGCGATCTCTTTTATTTCTCATTCACTTGGTATGCCTGGGATGGAACAAACGCTTCTTTAAATTTACTGACAGCGCACCAAGCGAACCTACAATGACAGGGATAACCTTTTGTTCTAACCCCCACATCCTTCTAATTTCGATAGCCAATTATTATCATTTTTATTATTATTATTGATACTCAAAGGCTCACCAACAATTATGTCATTGGAGCTCTCCGTATCACCTCAGTGGCATCTCTTTATCAAGAGACGAAAGACGATTTTCGCATTATGGTATTATATCCGTCAAAGCTACTACGCTGAAGTAGTCCCGAAAAATGTTTCAAAATATTGTTTGAACCATTCCCTATCCAGTGGCAATGCATTTTTGTACCCTTGCGGTGCAAAATTGTGAGTTATTTGGCTTTTATGGAGAAACTTTCAGACACAATTATCGGATCAACATAGCGAAGAAAAATTACCAAAACATAGAAAAAGGAAATATGAATACGAATATGTCCATTCAACAAAAGCTGACGAAAATATTGTTCTAACGGAAATGGCAGTCGCATCACGTGACTGAATGCGTCCCTTGTCAAAGAAGGAGTCAAACGTAAATCTAAATTTATTATCAAGTTTTAAATTCACAAAATGAAATCACAGAGTTTGTCCTCAGTAAAAATCAGATGAACGCATTATTAATTAATTAAAACTCTTTGATGCATGTTTTTAAGTTTCGATAATAGTACGTAACTTTACTTCAGTGAATGATACCTCAAACTTATGATGAAGCACACTTGGATTCAAACCCACACTCTAGAGTGCACGTCTCCAGCGATTTCTCATTGACGAATCTTACAGGTTAGTGCGTCATGAAAGTGATAAGCAGCAATAGCTGTCCTCCACCAATGCACATGGAGTCATTATTCTCCTCAGCAAGGTAGCCACAATAATTATTTTTGTAGGTAAGTAGTTCAAATATTACAAAAATTGTAAATACTTATGTAATAAAACATATTTATCAATTGAAGTAAGAAAATGTCAAGAAATTAATTGGGCTTTGTCCAAGATTTGGATCTTGTTCAACGCCTGATAGAACATGAATAGCATCAAAAAATGTGTTTTAAAATTGTGAGAACCGAATCGTGGTTGTACATTATTATCATTGCCGTTGACGTTTCGCCCTTCATCAGAACGTAAAAACTAGAAGGTAAAATACATAACCAGTTACACATAAGTGTATAAATAGTGTAAGTTAATTACATAAATTGCATCAAGTGTACACACAACGTGTGTAATCAACAATTGAACAATTAAAAAATGATATGAATGAATACACACCTGATCCATGCAATAGCATATTTTGTGAACTTTTAGGTAATGTCATTGTAGTCTATTTGGACTTGGTCTATTGGAGTATCGTGAATCTGTATATAAAATGTATTATTGAATCTAAAATTGGTGGAATTGAGTATTAATTTAATACCTATAAGTAGTTGAGAGAGGGGTATTTTTAGTTGTATTTTGTAGTTAGACACAAAATATTCAATTGTATCACAGATTAGGTTATGCGGTATTCTTGGATACATGTTCTTGACGTCCAGTGAGGTCACTATATGTCCATGGGGGATCTCTAAATTGTCTAGTATTCCTTTAAGGGCATTACTATTTTTAGAGTGTAATTGTTCTCAAATTCTAATATTGGGGACATGATACCGTTAAGAAATTTTGTGAGAAAGTGAGAGGTCCATTAATAGCAGAGATTACTACTCGCGTGGGTTGTTCTGGTTTATGCAGTTTGATTAATCCATAGGCACAACGTATTTGTGCCACAAAGTGGTAGATTTTCTTGTATTCTATATCATTTATGTAATCTCGTTGCAACCAATTCTTTATAATTGATTTAATATTTTTAGTTTGGTCTTTGTCTATCTTTTCATAATTTTTGTCTTTATAAATACTCTCTTCTACTAAGTCAACCACCTCCCCCAACACACCTTTGCCTCATTATCCCAATACCTAGTAGAACCCCTCCTCCCCTAAGTACCTCTTCCTCCCCCCTCTAAGTCTACATGCCATATAACCTGTAGACTCCTCCTTGAAACTCACAATTAACAACACACTACGCTGAACATTAGAGGAGTTGACACCATTCGTACTGTTGAACTTTTTTATCTATTTACAACGAACAATGTTACATAATGGATACATTTCAAAAAACATGGACTAAGTCCAAATAGGCTACAATAATTTTACCTAAAAGTTCACAAAAAGTGCTATTGCATGGATCATGTGAATATTAGTTCATACCTTTTTTTAAATTTCTTAATCTTATTTTTTAATTGTTCAATTGTTGATTACACACGTTGTGTGTACATTTAATGCAATTGATGTAATTAACTTACACTATTTACATACTTATGTACAACTGGTTATGTATTTTACCTTCTAGTTTTTACGTTCTTATGACGGGCCAAACGTCAACGGCAATGATAATAATGTATAACCATGATTCGGTTCTCACAATTTTCTTGAATGTGTTGTGTTTATAAGTGATTGTCTCTCTACTCAGACAACTAGTTTTAAAGTAATATTTTGAGTAAATGTTTCGCTATCTTCAAATATGGTTCGAAGAAATTTATAAAAGGTATTATATGCTGTACCTCCAATGTCGGCGCGTCGTTGGAGCCTACTTTCCCCTCGTCGACGTAATAAGACATGACGTCTCTCGTCTCCACGTCGAACTTGAGCTCGTGCTCCGTGCCGAAGGCGAGGCTGACGGCGCACAGGTCGGGGGTCAGATCCGCCACATGCAGCCTTGGGAGCGTGGGCGTGCTGGAGGGCGTGGGCGAGGGCGCGTCGGGGGGAGGCAGCGTGATGCCGCTTATGGGATAGCATGACGTGTACGCCAGCGCGTAGGGGGGCATGAAGCCGGACGTGTAGCCCGGCGCCGAGAGGGGTCTCGACGCCTGCGACGGACGCGTGGACGGCGTCGCGGCTGTGCTGCCAGGAAAGGGCCAAGCGCGCATGGGCGGTGGAGATGCTTGCACCAGCAGAGGGTGCGGGGGCAGAGGCATGGCAGAGGCGAGCGACGGCTGCAGGGACACGGAGCCGGTGTCGGTGGAGGGGGGTGGGCTGCGGTTGGGCCCCGTCGCAGTCGCCCCGGATGACGCCGTCGCCGAAGCACCAGTTCCACTTTGACCCGCAGCGCAGGCAGTAGACTCGTCTTGCAGCGAAGGCACATCGGCGAGCGAATCGTCGCTTCGCAAGGTGGCGGTGTCGGCCACTGACGCGCTTACCTACGCCACATACACAAGAGCGTCTATCATTAAACGAAATAAAATAAAATTTCTGTTAATACCCGTAAAGTTTCCCCGTTCAATAATCATCCGCAAAATAGAGAAAGTCCTTTTATTTTAATAAAAAGTTACGGAAGTGGTTGTAGTCCATTGAGAATGTAGACACTACACCAATCAATGTACAGGTTTAGAGTAATGAATTACTTGATCTCAAATGCAATAAAATACCTACGGATAGTATAATATAGTGGGTGCAAATATAATACATGTATGTATAATGTGTGTATATTTTGATGCGTGATTATATTTTTTTATGTTTATAGATTCTGAGGTCAAGGTTTTGTTAAGAATATTTAGGATTTAAGAACAAATGTATATAATTGATAACTGCCTGCAGTGCTTGGAAGGTGGATCGAGTAGACTCCCAGTGCTGTAACCGGTCCCAAGCCCGGATGAAGGAAGGGGGTTAGGGCGTCAGGCTAGCGACCTGTCCCCTGTGAAAAAGCCCACTGCTAAAAATCCCAACAATCTGCCTCGGAAAAGTGTCAAGGACGGACAACGAATCATACTAAGAAATAAGGTTATGAATATTGGTACTTGGAATGTTCGTACCCTACTGTAACCAGGAAGAACGAATGAATTGGTCGAATAGGTCGACAAACATTAACTAGATATTGTTGCATTGCAGGAAATAAGAAGGAAGCAAAATGGAGTTATTAATAAGAAAGAATTTACTCTGTATTACAGTGGCACAAAAACCACATCAGGTCAAACGGGTGCAGGTTGTTTTGTTAAAAATCATCTTCAAAAACATGTCATCAGTTTTGTTCCTCTTAATGAAAAAAAGTGCGAATTACGTATTAAAGGAAAACATCATAACACATCATTAATCAATGTATATGACCCCACGGAAGAGAAATAAATAGAAGAGAAGTTTTATGAAGATCTGCAACAGTTACAAGAAAATGTTCCCAGAAGTGACACTATTTTAATTCTAATTCTGAACGCGTAATTAGGGAAGGAAAGACCTATAGCAAAGTAGCTGGTAGGTACACTTTGCATGAGATATTAAACAACAATGGAGAACTCCTATGTGGATTTGCATTACAATATAACTTCACGATAATGAGCACACAATTCCAGTATAAAAGAATTCACCTAGGAAAATGGAATCCTCCCGGACAAACAGTAGTGAACCAAATTGATCACGTCTTGATCAATAGCACCAAGAAAACAACTCATAAGTGATGTAAGAGCCCTAAGAGGCCCAAATATTGTTCACTATTTAGTGCGAACAGTTCTTCACCTAAATCTTCCTGCGGTATATAAGAAGAAAATGCCGTATGTAAGCAATTGGAATAAAGTCAGCTTGTCTAATCCCACAAAGCTCAAGGAATATCGCTCAGAACTCTACAGGAAACTTGAACATCTCCCTGTTGCAGAAGATGTAAATGAAGAATGGAATAACATTCAAAAAACAGTTAATGATATTTCTATTAAAACAATTGGGAAGCAAAAACCTGTTAGGAGTGAATGGTAGGACAATGAAAGCAGACAAATAATACAGGAGAAAAATGAGACAAGATATAGATACATTCAAGCTAAAACTGGAGCTACCCATGAGTTGTATAAACTTAAAAGACAGCAGGCCAACAAAATCTGTAAAGCAAAAAAACAATTGGATAAATAATAAAATCAACCAAGTGAAAGAGAGCTACAGAACAAAAGAGACAAGGAAGATTTTTAAGAAAGTCAAGGAACGGCAAAAGAAAAAATCAAGTGTGCATACCCTATGTAAGGACGAAGACGGAAACATTATCTTTCAAAAACCTGCGGTACTAGAAAGGTGTAAATATAATTTTAAAAATAATATTAACATAATTCAAATTTAAAAAGATGTTTTACCCCACTGCCCAGAATTGGAACTAGAGCATGAATTGGAACCTCCCACATATAACGACGTATATTATATAATTTTGAATTTAAAATCTGGTAAAGCAGCCGGTCCAAACAATAATCCCCCAGAGCTCATAAAAAGCGGAGGCAGGGCACTTGGTCAAAGATTATATGGATTAATCCTAAATGTATGGGAAAAGGAACAAATACCAACTAAATGGAATGAAGGGATTATATGTCCAGTGTTTAAAAAAGGCGGTAGGTTGGACTGTGAAAACTATAGGCCAATCACTCCGTTGAATATAGCCTGCAAGATTTTTGCAATCTTGGTGAATAAAAGGCTTACCACCATTGTAGAATGTCAACTTGATGAGACCCAGACAAGATTTAGACTAAATAAATCAACAACAGATAACATCTTTATGATCAGGCAAATGTTTGAAAAATGCCATGAATACAGCATTGACCTTTACAATGTTTTTTGTGGACTGTACTAGAGCCTTTGACTCAATTAAAAGAGATAAAATACCTGATTGCCTATATCTAAATAAAGTTCCACCTAAACTTGTACGACAAATTTTGCTAACATTAACAAGTAACAAAATAAGAGTAAAAGTTAATAATGAGCTCAGCGACCAGTTTGATATGTTATCTGGTGTCAATCAAGGAGATCCTCTATCTGCAACCATCTTTAACATAGTGATAGACACAGTCTTGAAACAAATGGACACAAGAGGGAACACTTCCACACATTTAAAGCAAATCATGGCATACGCAGATGATGTATTAATAACCGCAAGGACCAAACAGTCATTAACAGAAACTTACCATCAGCTCAAATTATTATCTGCACCTCTCGGCCTTGTAGTAAATGAAAAGAAAACGAAATTTCTGCAATGCTCCCGTAAAGCCAAAAGGACTGAAAATATCAAAGTGAACAACACTTAAATAGAAACAGTTAACTCATTCAAATTTCTGGGATCCATAGATAATGGTATGAATGAGATTGACATAGAAATAAAAGAAAGAATCACTCTGGGAAATAAGGCAAATTTTGCGAATGCAACACTATTAAAGAGCAAACTAGTAACCAAAAGCATGAAATTAAAACTATATTGGACAATCATAAGGCCCATAGTAACATATGGTAGTGAAACATGGGTGTTAAAAGATGCAAATAAGGAAACACTTGCAATGTTTGAAAGGAAAATACTCAGGAAGATAGTTGGTCCTACAAGAGAAGAAAGTGGCTTTTGGAGAATTAAAACAAATGCAGAATTAAACAAACTAATTCATAATAGAAGAATAATAAAATGCATTAAATCTCAGAGATTGAACTGGTTTGGCCATCTCTGCAGAACGGGGGAACAAAGAACGGATAAGAAGGTAAGGGAATGGAAACCATTAGGTTTTAGACCTCAAGGAATACCGAAGAAGAAATGGTCTGAGGACGTCTACAATGATTTACTTAGAGTGAAAGTGGATTGGAGAAAGAAGGTCAAAGATAGGAAGGCGTGGAAGCAGATTGTTGAGAAGGCTCTATCAGGGTTGTAGAGCCTGATGAAGTATATAATTGAAAGAGATTAGGTAATCTTGTAAGAAAACATATTTTTGTTGGCTACTGACACTACAAAACTATTTTTTTTCTTTAATGAAGTTAAAATTGCTTTATATTTCTAGTATTCGCTGGAATATATTTTGTTATGTATATGAAAGATATAAAATACATGTACCTTATCCATTGAAGTCTGTATTTCTCCGTTGTGATGACATTGAAAAATTGAATGTACTATCCTCCAAACAGGCATAACCTGGGAGGTTATTATTTTCTCTCCGTGCACTTTGCTTATAAAAAATATTTTTGTAGCAAAAGTCTTAGGCTACATATTAATTATAATTCATTGTTATACACAAAACCTTTAACCTATAATGTATTCATCATTAAATTGCTTATATTTTTGTAGTTTGTATTATTATACTACTGTTTATTATATATATTATAGATCAGTCTGGAAAGTAAAATGTATGTTTTTAAAATATTCAATCAAAACATGTATTTCGTTTTGTGTGAATGAGAGAAAAAAATTTATATTCTAGCCTATTCCATTCTAGTATCATCTCGTATCGCGATTACCCTCAGAACTACAAACCATACGCTACGGTTCTACATCTCAATATGCAGTAGACATTGAGTTTAAGGCATTATATCCATATTGACTTAAGTCAAATTGTGAACTGTGCACGAAACTTGGAAATACTCACCAAAGGAGTTCTTATCTATTAATAATTCCCAGCTCTCTTTTTAACTATTGGACTTGGACCATTATTTTGTGAGTTTAAAAATTGATAATAAATTTAAACTTCGTTTGACTTTTTCTTTCTTTGACCAACATCACAATCTTCAGTCACGAGATTCGTTATACGTTTCCGTTAGAACAGCATAAGCCCGTGAAAGTTCCTCCATATAAGCTGATAGTAATTAAAAATCAAATAATTCGAAATTTTGCGACGTAAGGGTATAAAAATTCATCGCCACTGGAAAGGAAATGGTTCAAACTATCATTTCGAAAAATGTTGTCTTCTTTTCTTTTTTTGGCGGGGGGGTACTTAAGCCTAGTCGCTTTCATGGATATAATTCCTTAACAGCTTTTTTGTCTTTACTAAAAAACAAATACAGTTTTAAAATAGTTCCATTCCATTCGAACAAAATTTATTATTATTAACGAAAAATAATACTTTAGATTATTCCTGTGAGGTAGTTCTAATGACAGAGCACTATATCATGTACAAGTTCCCATGTTTATAAATCGATGTAGTAATAAATACACATACACATGGATTTTAAGTTTCAAAATGCACCATACAAGTAATGTAAGCGTGTTATAATTGCTTGTCGGGTAGAGGACTTCTAACAGCATTGCTGCTTCGGGGACACCGCGTTGAGGCCCCTCTGTGTCCTGGTGGTAATGCAAGTACAATACAAGTAATTCATAGACTATTTAATATTTCGATGAGATTTATTGTCTCTTACAAGAGAAGACGATTTTCAAAACTAAATTACATCCCGAATCTTTCAAATAAATATACATTTTTTAACTGTAAATTGATACTAAAAAAATTCATTGTGGCCGTCATTCATTCTAACGTGACATTTAATTTTTTGTAGCATCTTGTTCTTTTCTTGTTTTATAGAGTGTTGTGTGTCATTAGTCTCCGAACTGCCATCTACGTCATGAGCATACATACTTTAGAGGTAATGGCAGGTCACGATTACCGAGTCACGTATATTCATAGTTTGCATTAAATTCATATTAAACGACTGTTTATTACGAAATGGATTGATATAACTTGCTACTATTTTTCCACTAAACTACCCTGCGATGTAATTTAAATCCATGTAAAAAACGGAAGTTGACAAACATATCCCGGGGGAACTATCGTCGTATAATCTACCACAAAATTCGATCATCTAAGAATCGGTCAATAACTTGCAATTTAGTTCATTTGCTTCAATAACTAGGATAAAACTCTTTTATTAAATAATTTTGTAAAATTAAATTACTCCTAATCTGTTTTATGTGAAAGTTTACTCAGGGCGTGCAGTGAACGCGAAATAATGAAAAATCTAAATTTAATTTCAGTAAAATTGTCTCTTAACCGGTCTGGTCGGGACCGAGTCCCTGGCTGGTTGCCCGTATAATCCGTTAATCCGAGGACCCAGTGAAAAATCGATTTTTATTCAAAAAGAGCCTTAAGTTTCATCAGGTGATCACGAAGGATGTACATGCACACATAAACGAACACGAAAAAATTAAAAATTACGAACTTACATAAACTTAGAAAACTTAATATATGTATGTACATATAGAAGAAATGCAGTTAGGATGTAGCAGTGATTTGTCAACAATGGTACGTGCTTGGAGGATGGGCGAAAAATATCTAAATTAGTAATTCTGATCTAGGTAAGTAAAAATTATGTATTTTGAGTACGTGATAATTTTTGAATGTGTGAAGTATTTTTAAAAAATTTTCCTGTCTTCTTAAGTTCAATTTAGTTTGTTTACAATGTTTTATAATTTTAACTGTTGATAATTATTATGTGAAATATTTTTATTTTGTATATTTGGTGTACATTCTCGTGTTACACTTTTATTGTAAATATTATAAATATCGAAACGTTGGCAAGTACAAAGAGAATTTTGAATTTTTAACTTGTGTCCTTATCTCAAGAAATTGTAGTGAAATTAACAGAAGTCCAAGAACGTACGATTTTTAAAAACTGCCCCCCCCCCCAACGATAGGCCGTTTAATCCGAGATCGGTCAAGAGAGGTTATATTGTACTACGATAGACCATCATCGATTAATTAAAATCCTCCTCACCATGACTGCTAGAGATGACGTGCGCGTGGAAAGAGACGCGCCGGCGGCCAGTGGTGGGTTGGAGAGCGGTGTGCTCTCGCCACACGACGGAGGCACCACGCTGGGCCGCAGGCGCGTGCGCAGAGAGCGTGCGTGGTCCCCGGCGCCACCCGCCGCCGCGGGAGTCACGCCGGTCGCCACCACCGCCGCGGAGGCCGCCGCTGCCGCTGCTACCGCATTCCCGACCCCCGCCTCCGACGCGGCAGAAGGGCCTGCGCACGTCCCGCACTCTGCATCCCGTGATCAAAGGCGCCTCCCTTCGTACAAACATCTTCGAGGACAGTTTTCTCTCAATTCATCTCACGAAGAATATGAATCGCATTTTAAAGACCACATAAAGCACCTCTTCCTATACGGGCGAGCACGAAATGAGACTGTACATGACACGACATTGCTGCTTCTCGCATGATTCGTTTACCGGTTTTTTGTTGTACACTCTGTAAACTTACATATGATATACACCCAGCGATCTTATATACCAGTTGTTCGAAGGGGAAAACGAAGTTTGGTATCTCTGTCTTCTCGTATATCGATTTGAATTCGATTCCCATCTCTGACTGCTGCGCACAAGTCATTGCGCACCTCCCCTCCTCCAAGCGGACGTGCGAGAGAGAGAGGGCGATACCAAATAGTATCTTCTGTCTCATGTCTATACGGAGACCGCTGCGTCTATTTCATACGTAAGTCTACGGCACGCCCTCGAGAATCCAAACAGTTTAATAGCGGCTTCACTTCTCAAGTCTGTACCGTCATACTGGCACCAGCAGCCTTCTTCGTACTCGCCGGATGAATGGAATGGAACATCAAAGAATACCATAAGAAAATCGTGATAAAATATATTTCGACACGATTGCAAAGAGAAGTCTCCTTCGAGAAAATGGCGGACGAGATCGATTGTTATCTGAATCGGTCATCATGAGATCATCAAGGCCAACTTGATGAGGAAAGAGAAAGCACCTATCGAACTCTATACCCTTACCCCATAACATCAGTTAATTACACATATTAGCCTCTTTAGTGTTTCATGCTCAACTAGGTGGTCTTGATCGCTGTACTATGTTTTCTCTTAGGAAGTACGTTCGTCTACGAATTAATACACTTGACTCATTGCAATGAAACCCAGGAAGATGTTTGTACGGACGAATTCACAATTAGTAAATATTGACTTAAATGAGAAATCAAGTTGAATCTCTGTCTCAGTCAAACGCACAAATTACTTACATATTGAAAATCACTGAGCAATTGATATAATTGTTTACAGTTGGGAAAAAATTGAACCATTACTTTCTAAACATTGTTATTTGGTTGTTCTAGGATCAAATTTCCCAATACTTCAGGACACCTATGATAATAATTTTTAACTGGAACAATATTAAGTAGTTTACAAGATCACAAAACCATTAAATATTAAAGAAAGCATTCAAAATCATTAACTCAGTGAATATTCTTCCCACTGACCGATTAAGAAAGATTCACCTGGATTTAACAAGAACTCCAACCTCCACTACGAATATTGTAAACACGAGAAACAATTATTATATGCAATTCTCTCTTTATTTTCCCTTTCAGAAAAGATGTACAATGAAAGTATCTCATGGCCAGAACACGTTACGCTTCAGCTACAGTAATTTTGCGTCCAAACGTCGCATGGAGTCCAGTTGTAGACTGGTTCATGAGCGATCTATCTACAACAGTTTTGGGATGAGCATAGTCCAAGGGAAAACAAAGGAAAGGTGTAGGAGGTCAACAGGAAGGATAGGTTTTGTGTGTCGTCTCGAAGGCCTTGTGGCTCTTCTCGGCACCGTGCACACCCGTGCACTGCAGCACGCCCTTGTATCGCTTGAGCAAGAGGTTGCAGGCCGCTTGGTCCATCTGCAGGAGAGGCTCGCAAGGGCTGGGGGTGCGCGTCTTCTGGGCGCTAAGCGAGCGCAAATGGGGTTTCGAGGGGGGCTGGGGCCGCTCACCCATCACCCAGTCGTGGGCGAGGTCGCGCGGTGACGCAGCCGGCATGGACAGCGCCAGCGTGATGACGGATGGCTCGCGTGACAACGACGAAGACGACGTGGAGGAGGACGCGCCTGACGGAGGTGGCGATGACATCGTCATGGCACCCGCTCCAGTCGTTCCCTTCGTGGTGGGCCCCTTGGGCGGCGGCGGCGCAGATAACCCTTCGGGCGGCACCTCCAGAGGCGTCGTGGCGGCGGCGGCGGCAGCGACAGCTGTACACGCGGCGGCGGAGCACATGGGAGAGAAGGGTCTATGCGGATGCGTGCGTGAAGGACGTAGGAACGCCGCCGACGCCGCAGCTGCCTCCGCGAGCTCCACGCGCTTGGCCGCTGCGGCCGCTGCGGCCGCCGCCGGTGTCAACGTCGTCCCTTCTTCCTCCTTGTCCTCAGCGTCCTCCCATTCGGACTCGTCGGAAGCGACGTCCTCGGGGCGAGGAAGAGTGCGCTGCGCGAAGAAGCGCTTCTTCACCACGGCCGTCGGCTGCACGCGGCACTCCATCTGCCAAACGCAAAACATCGGGCTGCAAACTTCTTTGCTTCTAGCGACTGAAGCACAAGACCAGTCACTCGTATGTCCAAATATCATTTAATAGTTTCACATTATAGTAGTCGCCACCGTTAATGGTATACGGCCGCGCAGGCAAAGACAGATAAACTTTTGTATACTCAAAGTCATAAAAATGTACTCAAAGAAAAGAAGAAAAAACATGAAGGGAACAAGATGCGAAATCAAGGGAAAAAACATGAACAGGAACGGGGCTTGGATGTAATGTAACCAATGTTTTTACTTCGCTATCGTTCATAAGAGTAATGATAAGTGTTCCTCGCGTTATATAGACAGTATTTTGTATTCTATAATCTTAAATCCATCGCAAACATCGGCTATCAATTCAATTCACTTGCTCTTGTGACGCTATTCTGTTATTTCTGCATCGAGCGAGTGTCTCAGTTCGTGCTATTCACTTGTATTTTTTCCAGTTAATTGTCGCCTTTATGACTACTATTAATATTACTTCAAATTCGTAGAAGTTGGCAATTCGTTTTAGGCAGCCATACAGCATTATTTTCGGTAAAGTTACTTGACTTCCAGTGCACTGTTTTTTATCTCGAGCAATAATTCTACATCGCCTCTGCAGTCAGATCCTAATCCTTCGCGACGTTTAGAAAGGACTAACCGTCAATTTTTGAAGTGTACAAATATATTAATGCAGAATCTTCCTTGCACGAAACTTGCCTTTCCTCCCGTATTTCGAATATATTAGACCTCGTCAACAATAACTGTAGATCTTTCCACCTCTGAAGAAAGCAAAATATCTAAGAAGTTACTCAATCGTGTGCTAACTGTGGCGTCCAAGAGAAAAATAACGCTATTCACTATACAGGTCACTTGCTTTTCCAAGGGCTACTGTGCACTAAAGAGCCACATGCCATCATCAGTGGCGACAGCTATACTCCGCGTTCAATGAGTAATTTGATGCCCAAAGAAATGACGTTTCATAGATTAACATAAATATTTTTAACACAAGAACATACTCATTTCACAATGTATGGCTGGGATTACATACCACGGCCATTTGGTAGATGGGGCGTGGCAGTTGCACCAACTGAGCATAGTGGATGGTGGCGGCCTCGGCGCACGCGGGGATCACCGTCACCACAGAAGCCTCGTCCGTCGACACAGGGGTCTGGTTCTTCAGGACAACATACACACGGTTTAGACTCTGATGCTTCTAATGAAACATTTCAATGCAAAAATCAACCGCGAAAGCACGCTCGAACTGAGCATAAGAAAATACCTGAACCTGTTTTATGGAGTTTGCACTGAGAGAACAGGTTTGGATGTTCAAATTTAGTGGAAGAAAGGATTTCTCCAAACCTTTGGATGTGGCACCCAACTTTTGGATTGCAGCATCCCAACCTTTGAATGTGACATACCAATCTTATGGATATGGCACCCTAACCTTATAGTTCGGACACTATAAAGTTGGGATGTCACACCCGAAGGTTGGGTTTGGATTTGGAGAAATCCTTTCTACCACTGACTTTGGATCTCAATTAGGAATTTGGATCCAATTCTAAGCTACTTTCATCAACTGTGAGTTTTTAGGGCGATGATTTGTCATAGTCGAGATTACGCATATATTATCCGTATCTTATCTTATTTGCGGTTATGTATATGCCATACCACAATTATAAAAGACACGCTGGGTTTGAAGAGCATGAAGAAGATTTATAACAATATTCACAATGCTTTTTTCTCCTCTGCAATTTATGCTTACGGTACTTTCTACTGTCCATACGCTGTTATTTTATTTGCCAGGATGTATTCCGAATTTTACTTGTCGCGACTTTCAAATTGTTTGTCTTCGATACAAACAATTCGTAATCATTTAAAGACGAATAAGTTGCCTTACGCTGCCGTTAAACAGCATCTCTTTCAATTCAACCAATATTTCATAAATACCTCGTAAATAGTTTACAATAGAAACTATCCTTAAGCTACATTGTTTTTCTTCTTTTTATTTTCGAAGATGAAAAGGACTCAAAATGACTAAAAAAATAAATAATAAATGTCAAAGGAGAAAAAATTAAATCAAATGAAAATGAACATATTGTACTGTTCATAGCGATAATTGTAATTTTTTGGCACACGTTACCTTTCCTAAAAGTAGTTCGCATACTTTCTTTTTTACATTGTAGTATTTCTAAATGGGAAGTGTGGCGTGCTGCTATCGAAGCTTATCTACATGGGGCAGTAGGAGGCATTGGGTGGAGGTGTAAGTAGGATTAGTGAATAATAGTAAGTGATACTAGGAGTAGTAGGATGTGGATATTAGTAGGAGAGTTCGCTTTCCAATTGTCACAGCTGTATGAACTAGGACATTCAAGTGAAAAGTTACAATTTCTTTCTGGCCCTGCCGTGAAGCGAACACGGAAAGACCCGGTGGTAAGCAAGCATACTAGCCCGAGAGCTACTAGGGATAAACGATGGAAAAGAAAGATGAGTGCCGAGTGATAATCACGTACAAAAGAGCAATTCCCTTCGTTCGTACCTGTGTCGTGGGAGAAGCAATCCCATTCGAAGTATCATCGCTGCTATCTGGCGTTATGGGAACCGGAGTGGGAGGTGGGGACTCCGCGATCGCCTGTGCCTGTGCCACCTTCGCTTGAGGAGCGTCATGGATGACGTTGGCGTTAATATCAAGGTTTTCGGTGACGTCAGCTACAGGCTCCGCCATCGCTTCGGGAGTGGTTGCGTTGACGACGGCTTTGGCTTCTTCGAGTTGGGTGACAGCAGCAGCGGCAGCAGCAGCAGCAGCAGCAGCAGCAGCAGCAGCAGCAGCAGTCCTCTCCTCTGGGGTGGCTTCAGGGACGGAGGCGGCAGCGGCAGCCGAAGAAGGCGCCGCTGGTTCCACGGCCAGCGCCAGCGTGTTCGCGTCTCGTAACCTCAAGCGGACGAAGCGTTGCGTCACCTACCACACAGCGCAAAGGGATTTCTTTCTTCCATTCCGATCGGGTAATCCATTTAATGTAATGCAAATCATGGATACATATTAGTTATTCTCTGTACAACGTTTGTCTGCGCAGGCTTCAGTTGTTCATGATTGTGAACGAGAATAGATCGTAATGCTGCCCAAAAATGTCGGCTGAAAATCAGTATTCAATTGAGGGGGATTCTCTGAAATTTATAAATACAAGCCCTCTCTTTCGCAAATAAAAAGGTGAAGAGTAGGTTGCCATAACAAGAATAATAAAACCTATTGAGTGTAAGAGTAGAGCAGAAAACAGTATATCATACTGTTTAAGTGTACAATTGAATCGTACAAACTCATCGGGTACATCACAGCTTGTTGGATTCACTTTGTGATAGTACAAAAACGAATTTCGGAGATAAATGCCATGCACAAATTTCTTTCGAATAAAACATGCTAGATGCTACGGTAAACCTGATGAGTTCGCGGGTATTGGTAGACTGAGGTTAAACTAACATATACGTGACGAAATCTTGAGGAAACATGTTTATCTAAATAGTCGATCTACGTGAGTATACCCATCAGGTATACCATAACACGAATTCCCCACTTACCAATGAGTCCATACTCGTCCAAAAAGCAGTATATCCAAGGACTTAAAAAATCGTTCAAAACTGACGACGTAATTTATGAACGGTTCCTTAAATGTGTTTTCTTACCTACTCATTTTTGGCGCATCTGGGTCATATTTAGGCTTTTTTTCAAAATTTCATGTAGATTTTAAAAAATTAATTTGAACTTGAAATAAAGAAGTTTGAATACAGTGCCTAATAGGTGAATCATTGCCCGATGAGTGGATCTGGAGGGTTAGTTAAGTTCCGAGAAATCTCTTAATCCTTTGCGTTTCACGTCCAACCGGAAAGACTGCAGTAAAGTATTTTGTTAGAATCCCTCGTTCGTCATGTTGAAGGGCATGAGCAACTTGAACCTCCCTCACCTGCGGTTCGTGAACACAGCCCAGCGGCAGACGCAATTCCATGCCCTTCTCGCTGGTGCACAGGGCGATGTCTGCCCCCGCCCACAGCCCACGGTCACCACCTCGCCCTTCCACAAGGTGTGCCGTCGAGATCACCAAGCGACAGATGCTCGCGTCCTCCGACAGTCGCACCACCACCTGCACATGACACCAAGGCACATAGAAGGGCAGGGGACATAGGACACGCTGCAGGGGACAGGGGGGGCTACTTGCCCAAGTACTGCCTTTTTCTTCAACAGCTTCTAACGATTGTATACGGGACAGTAGATATAGTATTGATGAGGAACCCGTATCCGGAAATGTACCGTTTAGACACTTTCAAATCTGCTTCATGGTAAGCAGAAAAAAACTGAGTACGCACGGTACACATTGGACCAACTCCTTGGCAACCACGATTGCCAGATTTAACTCCTCTCGGCTTTTTCTTCAGGGGTCGTAAGAAGAAACTCCTTTTCAGACTCCTTTTCAATTGGAAGGAGTTCTCCTAGCACGAGTTCTAGCGACAGCAGAAATTATTCAGCACACACCTGGGATTGTGAACCGTGTTTGAAAGCATGCGTCACAAATACATCTCAAGCAACGAATAGCAGAGTCACATCGTGGAGCAACTCTTGTAGGGCACACATGTCAGAGCTCATTGTCTCCGCCTTGTGCGCGAGATTTCAAAGTGATCCGTTCTTATTTTGCATCCAAACGGTACAATTCCGGACATGGGTTCCTCATCAATACTTTAGTCTCTCCACAACCTTTTTTTTTTTGTGTGTGGGGCTTTAGGTCTCGTCAACAGCAAGATCATTAGAGCCCTTGCAGGTGGGAAAAATGCAGTTACGCACCATAGAGAAGAACCGAAGTTCTCTTCCCCGTGTGTGGGACACTCGCCGAATTTCTCGACCATGTCCACTAAAAAACCCTCCTGAATTCAACAAATATCTAAATAGAAAGATGAGAGAAAAGAAAAGGAAACAGTTGTCGAACACATTATATCATAAAAACGAAAAAAAAAATCTAAAAATTATAATTTTCAAATTACGGAAAGGAAGAATAAAAGAAAAGAATACGGGAAAGAGGAAAGAAGAATGCAAATTTAAACCCTTCCGAGAACTCTCCACAACCACTATATGTCTGTAATAGGAATTGTGAAACACCCTGTACTGTTCACAATTGACAAATTCTTGTCCCTCTTTCTCTCAAAATCCTAGTATCTCCATTCTCCTTCTGCAAAAGGCATAGTTGGACAACCAGACATTGTTAAATGGACATGTTAACAATGTGCACTTCAAGAATACAGCAAAAGAATTCTACAACGCCAAGATAAGGATAATATGCCAAGTAATGAACTCATCAGAACAAATATGTATAAGTATTACAACTTATGGGCGATATGTTAATTCTGGTTGTTCATATTACTGTATTATTTTATTTACTTCTGACATTAATAGTAGCAGTGTATTTTAATAACCAGTTACCATAAAATTTGCTTCATGAGCAACATACGCGGTACATGGTTTTTAGAGAGTACTAAAACATTTTTGAAAATTTAAACAAGAAAAGACACAGCTGACAAATTATAAAAGTAGATATATTTCTCATAAATATTAACACCTCATTCGTGAGTAACTTGAGAAAATTAACATACTTCTTTCACCTTTTGTTATTACCATATCCGAAAATTCTCCAACAGATGTAAACGAGTGTTAGCGTACATTATTTTCTTCTTTTATTCCAATTCTTTATGCAATAGAACATCCTTCAAATTAACTTCATAGCAATACTTTTTTAATCAAATGCAATAGGAGGCAAACACTCGTAAACTTCATTCATTCATTACCTCCAAATAACCAAAGTACAACACACATACCGCAATAAAAACACTTTACATCAAAAAATGCATTTTCACTCACTTGGCTCTAACCTTGTTAAGAAGCTCTCCTCGTCATTTTATATTATTCTTGATTAAAAAATTCAATCGCGTAAAAGGACTCATCATCTCGTGAACATTTGATTTTTTATTCGAAATTAATATACAAAATTATTTAATCAACATATCGAAAAAGTTTTAAAAAATACAAAATATAAATATATCTCGTGAAACCATATCGTATGGAGCGACAAACAAAAGCCTTCTAGTTTATTTACCAATTGATAACCTTCAATTGTTTCCAGAGAGCAAGTAAAATAATCAAAGAAAAATTACTTAAAATTATTTTCAATAAAATTCCCAAACTATTAGTTAAGAGCGCGTTGTTTATTACTTGAACCCATTTTAACTCAATGCTGAAAATATATCAAGTAGAGGTAATTTATTTTATTGGCTACAACATTTTTTATGAACTAAAATATTACTTTTGAAAAAAAAATTGTATTAGAACATTACGAAAAACCAGCAAATTAAGTTTTGTGCACATGTGTTTCACAATGAATCAATACGAAAAATGTTCGGAATACAAGCATCACGTGAAGAGACAAATTATCTGCGTGTTGTAATTTGGAGGATCACCGACACAACTTCAATATTAAGAGTACTGTAGATTGTACATCATGGGCAATAATGTTTCTTTTTACTTTCAATTTATGACGCTAACTCACACACATCGATTCTATGATTCAAACTAAAAATTATCTACTCTTCATCCTAACCTATTCGAACAGCAAAAGTGCAATTTTTTGTAAGAAAGAAATATTTTGTAAAACAATAGTACCAATTCGACGTGCATGATTTACTCAGAAGGAATATCAATACTTTTTTTCGGTATTAGGGTTTTACAAAACCTAACATAAAAATATTTTTTCGATATTAGGCACCACAACTTAACTCTATACCTGGGTACAGCTGAAAGCACTTCAGGAACTTTCCCCTTCTGAAACCCTTTAGCTGTCATATCGTTTCATTTTTACAAGCTTTTACTTAACTTCACCTGTTAGTTCGTATGTTTGGGACAAATCTTGCAACTGCATTTTAAAGCAGTTCTCCCACACCGATCGAGCTGAAATTTTACAGATATGTGTCGTTTTCATGACAAAAGATTATTATTTCATCATTTTACTCCATCAAAACGACTCTTTGGCACTATCAATTACATGGGTGTAAAAGAAAAAAGTTTCTCACGCCGGGTGGAAAGGGGTTCCATACCATCACCTTATAAGCGGACATTCCTTTTCGCTGAAATCCTCTCATACTTATCATTACCGTTTACTTTGATACTGTTTATTAACGTTCTGCAATTTAGATGCTCCCACACGTCTTAAAGAAGTATAAAACAATAAAATACCTCAATTGAAACACACTCTAGCATTGCCTTAAGTCGAAGAAAATTAGTATTAGCTGGAACTAGGTCACAAAACATCGTCTTAATGTCCCGACGTCTTCCAAATGGCACACTCTCATGTATAGTTTTACTAGTTAATTTTACCCGGTGTTGTCCAAGTTTCTCAAATGATGTCCTAAACATATCTTGTTTTCTATGCACACACTTTCGTGATTTATTTAAGTATTACCTAAGAAAAAGTTATTATATCTTCCATAGTTTTATTCCACCATGTACATAAGTACTAATAATTAATTGCAAGCACACATAACACTTAATAAACAATGGGGCTTAGCTAACTACACTCATAGTGGAATAAGATAAAGTGTCATTGCGCATTGAGGTAGAAAGTGACGTTGACCAACCATTGAAATGCAAGACATCTTTTGAGAGTGAAGTTAAAGAAGCAGTACAGATTTATGTAAAATGTTGACTGTGTTGTAGGCGTGAAGCGATATCCTAATATACCCACTCCGAAAAATGATTTAACTATCATTGACTTGCACTGCGCATGCTCAAACCGGGCACACCTCAACTTATTCCACTGTCAAGTTTACTGGTTTTCAATTCATTTTAGGTTACGTAAATGAAAACAATACGTTGCGTACATTATAGGTGACACGACCTGCTTTATCGTACTACTGAATATCTTAAGTACACGATCTTTCCATATTGAACTCGTGACGAGGATTTGAACAATTATAAAGCGTAGTGACTGAAAGATCTCTACCCTTGTTATGGCGTTACAATCAAACTTCCCCGTGACGTTGTTCGGTTTCGGCGAGTCTTCTTAAAATAAAGCGCTACTAGCATCATCAAACTGTGGGTACCAATATCTTACAATTTATTTGAGATATGGGAGGATCGTACACAGACGGTGTTCAGTAGAATCGTTAAGTAGGTTGCGGTACGTGCAGAAGGTTCTCCATGTTCACACCGCGCTCGTAGACTTATGTATGAAAAAAACCTCCCTGCGAAATGTACTGTGGGTTGTCCATAATAATATAAGACATAAGATACAGTTTCATTTCGTCCTCTCTCTCGCACATACGATTGGAAGGAGTGAGGTGGTGTGCGCAGCAGTCAGAGAGGGGAATCGAGTTCCCCCACCCAAGACAATGTGCGAGAGAGATACCAAACTTCGTTTTCCTCTAAGGACAACCAGTATATAAAAACGCTGGGTTTATAGCATATTTAAGAATAACCGGGCACAGAAAATAGAAACATTATTTTCTTTTTCTGATTTGAAATGAGACCCTGACAATTTAGCCAGTTAATCCGAGATTCCCATGAAAAATCGACATTCGTACAATTTCGTCAGGTTATTACGAATGTCAAGTCATCTCATTTTACTTTCCGGGAACTTTCCAGCAAGGACCGTCAAACAATCAATGGTTAACTACTATATGCTGAAAGAGAGAAAAAAGTTCCACGCGATAAGCCAGTTAATCCGAGGACCGTTTTATCCAAGGTCTGTTAAGGGGTTCTTCTGCATAGCATCACGAGCCAACAGACCTCTCCGCGATAAATAGCTACGCAACCCTACTGGAGGAGTCAAGAACCGTTAGGTAATACCATGCGGCCAGTAGAGGGAAGTGTGGAGGGCAGGGTTTTTCTGTTCAAGCATGATGTAACATGGCGATCAAACAACTATACCAGTGCGTTCGAGCGGATTATGTAAAAAGTGCAACAGTGAACTGACGTCGTCAAACACGTATCTACTAACGGCATAATTATCCGTGAGTCATGGTTCAATTAAGTTAAAAAGTCACCAATGGCATCAATCAATTGATCAAGCATTCTTTGTTATTTTCACGATTTCATGTGTTAATTACCATTGTAATTTGTTTCTATGCATTTCTCCAGCAGAGGAAAGGAATATTCTTGAAACCATTTCCACAATCTTCACTCACAATGTTTGTAAATTTGAATAATGTAAACGGCACTCCACCAACCAGCCTCACCTCAATTTTTTTAAGACTCAATCTACTTTTTTGTTGTTCCCACTAAATACCAAAATTTTTATTTTTAGAGGTTCTTTCCATCTCATTTAATTAATTTCTTTTAATTTTTCTGAGATTTTTTATTGATTAATCCTCTACCAATACTTGTTGTTCCCGGAGGAGTGATTATTGAGAAAATTAGAGCGATTTCTAGGTCTTACTATATCCGACATTGTTTCTTACCAAATCCGACATGGATAGTTACGGGAATTAATATACAGATTCAGGTAATTTCCTGATTTTCTTTTTCTTTCCATTTGTCAAGATGATGAAGCCAATCGATTTTATAGATATAGAGAAGGAAAACCCTTGCCCCACCTGTCCGTCTGAGGCGCGCAGCAAGCGCACATGTCCTTGGGTGTCCTGCGCGTCAGGGGAGCGCGTTCTGTCGCTGACTGCCGCTGCACTCATGGCGGCCGCGAACGCCTCGTCCGCCGCCGCCGCTGCTGCCTCCGCCGCGTCAACGTCATCCATGTCATCGTCATCACCCAAGTCATCATCTTCCCCTGTGAGACACAATCATCAAGAGATTTGAAAACACTTCCACTTAACCCATTCGATCACAGTGTTTCTGGAATATCTCGGAAATATAGCAACAAGATACCAATGGTAAGACGAAAGTGCAATGAAGGCCCCAATGTAATTGAAAGAGGTTATTTGAAATATACTATTTTTTAATATTTAATAATGGCGTACTTCGAATTTCCGGCTTCAATTAAATGGAAATGGAAAATAATGGTATATCAGACCATGATTGGAACTGTGGTGCTTTAAGGATGCGAAGCGTGGGTTTTAAACACCCAAGACCAATTAATTCTTAACACATGGGAAAGAAAGATTTTAAGGAACATGTACGGGCTCATAAAGGAGGGTGATAGATGGAGGAGATACAATGATGAATTGCACCAACTTTACCAGTAACCAAACTTGGTTGCTACAATTAAACAAAGGAAACTCCAATGGTTGGGACACATGACGAGAATGGAAAAAAATCGGTACTCTCACGCTTCAGAGGGGCATCCGGGAGGCAAGAGGGAGAGAGGAATACCTAGAAAAAGAAGAATTTGAAATATAATTTGCCATTTCCCATAGCTTTTGAAGTACAGGAACCATAGAAATAGATCCTGCGGTCAAAGTATTTTACGTTTATTCACTTTAGCAGGAATGGTATTATCGTGGCGACTCTTTCCTTATGTTTTTAGACACTTAAAGAACGATACGATAGGGTCTCTGTTAAAGGATTTGGGAAGACTTAATGTCACAGTTCTCCCAGAAGTGTGCAAATAATCTCCAAACCCTACTTACATAGGATCTCACTCACCCGTTCCTGAGTTCGCATCGTGATCCTGTCCTTGCAGCGTGGGTCTGAGATTGCGCAAGTATGGAGGAAGTCGCCTCGATTGTATTAATACCGCATTCGTCTTCTGCGTGGCTGCATTTCCGACAAACCCACCGCCGCTACCGCCGCCGCCGCCACCACCGTCACCTGGGTGGTCACCAGGGTCAACACCGCCGCCACCTCCGTTGTTTTCCTCCCCTTCACTGGACGAGGATTCCGTGGTGGTAATAGTGGTTGTGGAAGTGTTGGCCAATGGAGACGTGGTCTTGGTTGACGCGTTGGAGACGGCTGGCAAGGCGGTGAACACGGAGGTGGGGAACTGTTTGGCGCCTGCACTCTCGGCGAACATGGCTGACGAAAGGATGTCCAGCAACGCCGCGCTGCCGTCGTTCCATCTGCCACCGTCAACATCACGTCATCATTACACGAAAACGAAATACAATTACAATAACTATACTCAAAGTTATCTAACATGAATCAATGGCTGCCTATTGGGGATTGAAAATTCAATACATTTTGTTCTCAAGATAATTTTCATTTACTTCCAATAGAATAATCTCACTCATTTGTCTCAATATTAAGAAAAATTTCTGGCATTCAGATCAGCTTAATCTCCAATTCTTCAGAGAAGTGGAGTTTCGTAATTTCACTGAGAGGAGTTTTTCAATTCATATGCTTGTTTTGAACATAGGAATACCACAAACTCATTCACTAGAAGCTGCATTTTGATTATATGTGGATCACTTCAGTTGAAAATAAAAATTCACCATTAATTGGTTTGAATCAATTATTCTTATTTCAATTTGTAATACGTTAATGCTAATTGGACTTGACGGAAAAATCATAAAAGCGCACCATGAGGCCAAAGATTTGTCAACCCAAGTAAGGACCGCTCTGAAAAAGAAGCTTCAATTTTTCTGCAAATAAGTCAAACAAAATGTCGTCATTCACCATTTAAATTTTGAATAAAACCAATTTATATGGTTCTTTAGATTTTTAATGTCGGGCATTGACTGAGAAAGTTTTTTCCAGTTACACTACTGGAAAATGAAAAAAAGTACAGGATAAATTCGTGGAAACACCAGAAATAAATTTTATTGACACATTCTCGAGGACGTATACAACAAACGATCACACCGACAGAGCCATACGCTTGAGTATAGTTCACAGGGCGTGCAAAATGCCAAAGCTAGTACCCCGTTTACCCTCCTTTTGCAGCTACAATTCTCCCATGGAGACGATCGTGGAGGTGACGAATGTACTCTTGAGGAATGACCTGCCGTGCAATTTGTACCTGATGCCTTATTTGGGACAGATTTCCTGCCGGTCTTGCAGAGCGCGCAATATGACGTTCCATCCAATCAAAAAAATGCTCAATAGGGGACATATCTCGGAATCGTGCTGGCCAGGGTAGTTGACGTACACCTTGGAGAGCAAGTTGGGTGGCACGATTTGCATGTTGACGTGCATTGAATTGCTGGAAAAGGTCATCGCCTTGTTGATGAACGAACGGTAGTACGACTGATTGAATTATGTTTTCGGTGTAACGTGCACTGTTCAATGTTCCCTCTACAATCACCACAGGAGAACGGCCATTGTAAGATATGGCCGGCCATGATGCCGGGTGTTGGCCCTGTGTGTCTCTGTCTTATACACTCCTGACGTTGGCGCTCACCTGCACGACGCCACAAACGCATGCAACCGTTACTGGCACAAATGCAGAAGCGACTCTCATCACTGAAAACAAGTCGCCATTTGTCGTTCCATAAACGCCAATCGCGACACCACTAGAGGTGAGCCGCACGATGTTGAGGCGTGAGCGGAAGACGCCCTAACTGTACGCATGACAGTAGCCCTGCTTCACGCAGACGGTTGCAAAAGGTTCTCGCTGACACCTCTGAAGCAACAGTGCCCCTAGGTTGTTGTGGAGTCGCGGTGCGGTCCGGCTCTTCATAAGAATCGACGGCCTTCGCGCACATCTGTGCGTCGCAGCTGTCTGGACCCAGGCTGACGGGCACGTGCACCTTCTGCTGAGCACCGACGACAACATCGATACACTGTGGAGATCTCTCACCTCACGTGAAGCGCAATTCTGCGGTATGACCACTCTGACTCCTGAAAACCCACTATACACCCTCGGTCAAATTCCGTCAATTACACAACCAGTGCACGTTTACGCTGTCGCGGCATGCCAATAATGTTTCAGACACAGAAGGAGGTCCGTTTGGCAAGGCAAACTGGCTGACACTGGCTCAGAAGGTCAGCAACTGCTGCGAAGCTTGCAAAATTTTACGACTGTGAACACGATTCCTGGTTTCCCCGCAACGCTGCGCTCTTCATCGCATTAACAGCCCTCTCGTAGGATTCTGTGCCACTTTGATATTTCTCAGTTATTTTCTTTTTTTCCTTTTCCAGAAGTGTACATGTCACGAAACGATTTAAACAAGTTGAAGTGGCTCACGTTTCGCCCAGGTTTATGTGGTCCTTTTTACGGCTAAAAAAATGCACACATTACGCTGCCGCCGTACACAACATGAAATGTTCACAACAATGCTTAGTGAAAAATTATTAAGTATATTCACTTTTATACACTAGTCAAGATTGAGATATTAAAATTTCAGACTTTATGTGAGTCGTAGGTGATTGTTGACAAATAAGTTGGCAATGTAAGTACTGATAATGCCAATGAAAAATAATTTACGCACATACATTTCTTTTACGGTATTACTCATCGTCACTGATTGTGTGTAAAGGTTATCATGTGTCCTTGACCACAAAAACTGTGTTTTCTTTTCTGTCAGAATGTCGTGAGGTCAATTTGTTGGGAAGAAGACGACTTTCTAATAATCATAGTTGTAGTAAGCTATGCTTTCCCTCCCGAGGAATACCACTTCAAAGACGCACTGTCCGTGCGGGTGGAGAGGGTTTGCGTGAGTCAATTTAGTTGAAGGTATGCCGGCGGTAGCATAAGTACTGGCAGGGTCTCCCAAGCCTAACAGGTCTCAACAGAGACTCCAGACGAAGTGTATTCCACAACGATCTTTCTTTCAACGCAACCTGGGGTGGAGACGGGGCCGGCAACAGAACCGGGCGAGGGTTTGATCGCATACTTGCGTACAACTTCGAGATCATGAATATAGGAAACATACCAGTCTTCAACGGAGTCATAGACCTAACTCATGGATATCATGGACGATTTCATGGACTGGAGAGTTTCTCGGGAACCCTTCCTGTCACGCCACAGACACATCGTATTTAACATTAAGGGCTCGTTCAAGAGTGAATCCTATAGAAATCCCAGACGGTCGGACTGTGTCTCGTTCAGGGAGAACTTGTGGAGAGTACTGGATAACGGTCCTTTGTATAGGTATAGCAACAAAGGAGAACTGGATCTGGGGGTTAATTATGTGACTCAGACTAGTTACTTGTTATGAGTAGAAATGCCCAGTCGTGGAGAGGTTGCTTTAGATGGAACGGTTACCTGGAATACCTTAGGAAGAGAACCCGAAGGCTGTGGAACAGACACAAGACTCTAAGGAATCAATTAAGTAGGGAAGCCCTTATGGAGTCTCAGAGGGAATACATGGCGGAAGGCAGGAAGGCTTCCAGAAAATCCTGGAGGCATATCTGCGATGATATTCAGAAGCAGCTAGACTTCATAGAATACACACTAAAGACAGTAAGGCCAGGCTCGTTACTTTGGAGGCTCTCTCCGGAGAATTTACACCAACTGAGAGGGAAACTCTGAGAAAGTTGCTGCATCACTTTCCTGGAGCAACAATCACGAATACTGAAGTGAAATAAGTAGGATCCCGCTGGTCTGATAGGGCGTTGGAATGAAGCTGCGGAGATCGTTACCTATAATAGAGTTGTTCAGACATTTTCTGTGGTACCAAGCGAGTGAACGAGTGAAGCATCTATCAACTATAAACTCCGTGCTAAAAGAGTGTTATATCTCAACCACTAACTGCTTTGCCCAATATGACTCTCTTCTCGCACCACGAGGCGGTGCTTCCCGCCTGAATCAACCAGCCGTCACGGAGTCCGCCCTTGCGATTGGCGCGAACTTGTACTCGCGGTGCGAGTCTCCGCACAGCGAGCCTGGCGACGTATTCTCTTGTTGCGAGGACGGTCAGACGGCAATCACTCGCCCGCCTGCCGCTAGCCAGAGCACACTCTCTCTCTCTGCATCGTGTGAGCAACACAACTTGCTCACACCTACTCGGCACTCTTTCGCCTGACGCTGAGCGAACAGCACTCGCTCGCCGGCTGCTAGCCGGCACACTCTCTCGCCTGCTGCGCAACGGAGAAGACAAGCACTCTCTCGCTCTGCAACATGTGAGCAAAATTACTTGCTCACACGTAATCATCATCTCGCGCCATGCCAGTACTCTCTCGCCAGCTGCTCAGCAGAGAATCACACACATTCTCACGCGAGGAGTCAACCGGGGCATCCAGCCCTTCTGCGCATCTCATCACTTCTATCGCGGAGCCTCACATCATCTCCACGGTGAGTCCCCAATCTAGGCGACATCCTCTCGCTACAACGCGAGAGAAGGCACTTTGTTCACGCGGACATCGACTTTCAAACCTTGGACCTGGTAACAAGACACCTATTCAACTCTACCACGCAACCAGCATGCAACCATCCAAGCTGAACATTTTATCTTATCTCATCTCATCATGATCTCTTAGAAAACAGTATATTGTTATTAATTTTCATTATTATCACAGCATGTGTACTTGTTTTGTTTGCAATCAGTATTCATATTTATCCTCATCCCTTTTCAATCTTCATTTCCTGTACAATCATCCCATGTGTAAGCAAGTCCAGATTTGTCTGCACATATTTTGGTCCTTCGAGCGTTAACTACTTTTCCGTGGAATCATTTGTTCTAGAGGACAAATTTTTCTGTACAAGAGTGAAATAGGCAATATCATCCTTTGCACCCTTAAAAATCCGAGGAGTGAATGGAGTCTTTCCCGCACATCTGTAGAAGGGTGTGAAGGACATCATACTACATCTGGTTAGGATTTACAGACCATACTTAACCATGAGATATATGCATTCCCTCTGGCGACAGGCCAAAGTGGTCTTCATACCTAAGCCTGGTAGACCTGGTTATACCTGGCCTAAGTACTATCGTCCTATCAGTCTGACTCCTTTCTTTTCAAAACCTTGGAGAGACTGGTGGACAGATATATCAGGGTGAAGGTGCAGAGAGATCGACCGCTGTATCCTCTTCAGCATGCTTACCAGCAAGGGAAATACATTGAGACGACTCATCACCAACTAGTGATGAGGCTGTATAATACCCTTGACCAGCAACAGCTTGCTATTGTTGTTTTCCTGGATAGAGAGGGGGCTTTCAACCGTAATAAAGCTAAACCTAGTGAAAGAGGGAGTTAGTCCTACACTATCAAAATGGATTACGGCCTCCTTGCAGGGCCGCCAAGTTCTTCCATCCTTCAACACCGTAATGTACAGAGGCACTTCTAAGTCTACCTCTGCTGCACTTATATATTAAGGAGCTGGCAAGCATGGGCGCATACAGCCTATTGTTCACTCGGTGGGTGGTCCTTTAAGAACCCACTTCAAGGTCACACATCAATCCTGACAAGGCTCCAGGTAACAAGACTCATGGCAGGAATGATTGGGAACCGGAAGGGGCCCGGATATAGTATAGATTACAAATTTTCCGTAGTGATCCCCACGAGAGAGGATTGGGTCACGGGCGTCGATACTATTCTCCAGGCTGGGGGCCACGTTTGGTTTACCGATGGCTCACGGAAGGGAGCGAGAAGTGGTGCGGAGATCTGGGGGTCTAATACAAGGCTTCACCTATCTTTAGGGGGGATATACCACAGTTTTCCAAACAGAAGTATTTGTTACACCGGACTGGGATAACAAAATATGCCAGGCCGCATTAATGTATGCAGCTACAGTCAGGCAGCACTAAGAGTACTATGTGTCTGTAGAACACCATCCAAACTTGTGTGGCAATGCCAACGGATGCTAGACATACTCTGTGAACAAAAACCCAGTTACCCTTTGGTGGGTTCCTGGGTATATGCGAATCAGGGGAAATGAAAAAGTAGAAGAACTGGCGAAGTTGGAATCTAAGGGACGCTTTGTTGTCCCGGAACCCTTCTTTGGAATGTCTTCACGAAAGGTGAAGCTGGAGGTTGCAAATTGGAAACACCAGCAACACCTCAGCATCTTCAAGTCACAGAATATAACTAGGAAGGTCCGCGAGTTAATTGCTGGACCAATCCAAGAATATAAGCTCCTACTAAACTTAGGTAGGAGTCGTATAATGAAAGTAGTAGGTAAACTAACACGTCATAATACTCTACGAGACCTTTACATGTTACGGGGATCAGTCAGGATCCAATGTGTAGGAGATGCGGCATGGAGAAGGAGACCTCCGCGTATGTACTCTGTTTGTGCGAAGCTCTTGCCCAAACCAGATACCGTTACCAAGGTTCATATTTCCCGAACCTAGATGACAACAGGAAGGCTAAAATACAACCTTTAGTGTCCTTTAGCGAGACCCTGGGGTTGGAATATACATAACTGTATTATGGGGTACCAAGGGCCTTTTAGACCTATGTGCGGGGCTCCTCTAACTGGGTCCATCTATAGTGTAATCTAATCTAATCTAAGCGATGCTTTATACCATGCCCAATTTCAAGTGCGTTTACATAAAATGGAGTCTGTGAAAGAAAAGATGAAGACAATTCTACGACGACGGTGTTGAATAATTGAAGCAACAAGTCAAAATTTGTTCCCTTCTCTAATAACTTTGTTGGATCTATTTAGATGGATGAGTTCTTTAAATTTTTGTCCCCAATGTATGGACATCTCGTTCAGTGAATTCTTCTCTACTAAATCATCATGTAGAGGTTCTGTAATGACTGCTGATAAAACGGATATATTTCGCCGATTGAAATTTATATATGACTATATAGGCTAACGATTTTATACACCGTGCATTCGTCATAAAATTTGTGATAATAAACAAATAAATTTATTGTCAAAAAGCAGTTACAAATTGCGTATGACCACGTGTGGGATAAACTAATTCACTCTTCGGAAGCAAGCTAGGGACTACCCTATCAATTCCGATCAAGAGCTCTAAGGCACAGGCGGATTGAAAATTTCAGCGAACTCCTAGATAAGATAAAAAGTAATCTTCGTGCTATAATATCAATGAAATATCAATTTTCTGCAGTCATTATTTATAATATCTACAAATGTGCTGTCATTACATATGTAATTATCTAGACCAATACGATATTGTAATCTCACGTCGTTATCTTTATCAGTTGGTTTCTGAATACAAAGTGAACTGAAATTCTTATAAGTCCACAGTTCGATTATGTATTAACTACTTCCCAGATGACTCTACTGAAGGATCGACAAATTCTAGAAAGTCCACATGTATTATTTAAGCGTATTAACTTTATTCAACTTAAAAAATATTCGTATCTGTCATTTACAGTTTTCACAATGCAGTGCAACACCTGATTGATTCTCTTGTGTTTGCGTGACTGAGAAAACTTTACTCCACTTAGAGAGATAGATTTACGTTAATACAAGCTATTCAATTTCAGATATTGTAATGGAATTTATTTGAATTAAAGTTCTACTCCAAGATGGGCTCAAGTCAAGGTTACTATAAACTAACAAAACGTCTTGTGAATTCGTCAAAAAATCACGGTCAGAGGTTCGAAAACTATCTGGTAGCTGACTCATTTGCAGTGTTATATTATCGATTTATTAGAATAATTATCGAATAATATAAAGGTTTGATAAGAGTTGACAGTATGTATTTGTTCAATACCTTTCTTGCATTTTTAAACATAACTTTCTGGATACTATAGATATTACAAGTTGCTAAATACTTTTATTATTTCATTCATTTATACAGAATGTATCCGTGAAGATGTTACAAACTTTCAGGGATGATGGAGAAGGACAAATTGATAATTTGAGATAAGGAACCAAATTCCGAAAACTATCGAGTCAAAAGTTATAAGCAAAATTCTAATTTAATTATGTGTACCTGCACAGGTTTCACAAGCTGCTACATTTACAACAAAGGTTCAAAATGGCGTCCCCCTGCGTCAATGCAGGCATGATATCGTACCCGTTCGAATTGTGTCGTACCCGTTCGAATATCCGCGGATTCGTATGAACAGTGTCGCAGGCAACGAGAATTCTTGCCATGAGATCCTCTTCAGTCTCAACAGGTGTTTCATNACAGGTGTCTCATATACAAGACTTTTCATATGACCCCAGAAGAAGAAATCAAGTGGGTTGAGATCAGGTTAACGAGCTGCCCAGGAAACAGGACATCCTATCCACTTTGCAGGGAATGTCTGATTCAGGTGCTCACGAACCTTCAGTCCAAAGTGAGGTGGGGCTCCACCATATTGGAACAACATCCGTTGACGAACGACAAGTGGGATGTGTTTCAGGAACCTGGGTAGTACATCTCTGATCACCACCGTGTACACTGCTGCATTTAATCAGGGAGGAAGAAGAAATGGGGCTTAGTACGAAATCATTGACTATACCTGCCCACACGTTCACTGAAAATTTGTGTTAATGGCTCTTCACGACTAGCGTGGGATTCTCATCGGCCCAAACAAGACTATTGTGACTATTTAGCATTCCGTCTCTGGTGAAACAGGCTTCATCAGTGAAAAGTACATACGCAGGAAAGTGAGGATCGACTGCAAGGCGCTGTAAGACCCATTGGCTCATCACAACACGAGGTGCGAAGTTAGCACTTTCTGTGGATGATAGGGGTGAAGTTGCGTTTCACGTAGTACCCGTCACACAGTACTGAGCGAAACATATATTTTACGTGCAACTGATCGAGCGCTGATTGCATTGGCGTTGATTGACGTGGATATTTGGCCCTGTACAACATTTCAGCTTCTCTGCTGCGTCCATTTGCTTGCCCATACACGAAAATCATATCTGCAAGTTCCGTAACCGGGTACAACTCCATTTGGATAGAGCTGATCAATTTATCACTACAACTCGTAAACATAGACTTATGTGTACAGTACAGACATCGTACACCGATTAAGTCAGTACACAGTACGTTATCTGCATTGAAGTAGCTGAGTTATTATTATCCCAGTCTCTTCTGCTCTACAATTTTAGCACTGTCGAATGTATCAGATCGATTTTGGTTTTAACTTTAGACTGCCGGCCTCAGTGGTGAAGAGGATACTGCGTTGGTCTACTAATTCCAAGTTAGCGGATTCAATCCCGACTGATGTCGGTGGTTTTTAACTTTTGTGTCGATCGTTTCCGGACCATGGTTAAGGGAATTAAATTAGTATAATTTTGTTTATAACTTTTGACTCGATTGTTTCCGGAATGTGGTTCCTTATCTCAAATTGATCCATTTGTCCTCCTCCATCACCCCTGAAAGTTAGTAACATCGTCACAGATACATCCTGTATATCTCATTATCTTTAATGTTTTTTTCAACATTTCTTTCGTTTTAGCTTAATATTTAAAAAATTTAATTTTAATTAATTATTTTGACATCTTTAGTATTTCCATTATTGTACGTTATGTATTTTAATTGCGCTTAAACTTTGATTTTAAACTTGTATGGTGAGTATGATGTAGTATTCTATTAAAGTGTTTTTGTCATTTTAATATTTTTAGGAATAGTTTAGTTGTATTTTTGTCTATTTTTTCTGTTGTTCTTCAATAATGTGCTTGTAAGGGCTAACGTAATAAAAACTGTGATTTCATTATTTAATTCAAGTTTCTACATAGGTCTATGCGCAGGTGATTGATTATTTACCTCCAGTGGGATTATACACGGTAATGTCCAAGATATATCTATGGATATTACATGTTATGCACCTGTAAGTAAATAAATACATATTCTCAGGGATGCATGCCATGATCTTGCCACGGGTCGCTGAAATGTGAAATCTGTCGATGCCTTTGGACTCTTTGATAGAAATTGGTGGGATGAACCTTCCTTGCCTCTGAGCAGTACATCTGTCCTAAAAGTCATTTTAAAATTTATTTTCCTTTTTAAGCTCTGTTCCAAACAATGTCAATACAGGGTATTTCAACATTTTCTGCCTTCAACTCTCTTTAGATCTCACATTTAATCTATTAGAATTATAAACAATAAATTAACTGAAGGGGAGGTACAAGTGAAAGAAAAGAAAATACAAGTGCGTAAGCTTCAGTGTGAGTTAAATTAAATCTTAATTATTTTTCATAATATCTCTAATGTCACAAATTTTATAACTATAATTTTGAAATTTAGTATTTTTCCTGTCTCTATTAAGATGTCACACAAAACGTGTGTTCAAGACGTCAATTTTCAAGCACTCGTACTCGCTCAAGTACTCTCTTCTCTCTGGTCCATATATTGGCCATTGCCATAACATATGTTGCACATTTTATCATCCTATTTTGCGCATTACATGAACCATTTGATAATTTCTATATTGCTTCATCGTAAAAGTCAGTTCGCTTACTCTGCATCCGAAGCGTAGATATCGGAGACGGGGGCAAGTGGATCCACGTCCTGGATGACGCCTCCGCCTCCGACGCCTGTGTAGTGTGGCTTGCTGGTTCTGGGGCGCACGTTGGGAAGCGGACAGTCCTCCGTCTCTCCCGCGCCGCCAGCCGCGTCCGAAGCCTCCGCTTTGACAGAGGCCTGCTGCTGCTGTTGCTGCTGGGCGCGACGAGCGCGTTTGGCCGCCGCGTCGGGGCTGCAGGGGCGATGCTGCAGGAGGTTGTTGCTTCGGCCGCCCTTGTCGGTGCAAGAGGCGACGGAGCCGCGCGCTCCCTACAAACGACATACAGTATTATGGGATTCACTCAAGGAATACGAAGAATTAAAAAATTAATTGTAGTATCCAATAGATGACTCATCAAATAACAGGTGGAGTGTGGGGCTGCGCGTTTGGGTGTGAGTGCGCGTGACGGCGAAAGGGTCGTTTAATCCATCAGGGCGCACAGCTGTTTGGACAAACTATAGTCTACACAGAATGTCTTTCCTTTCGAGGGGAGATAGGGGATAGACAAGTTTCTTCCAAAATGGAAGAAATGATCAACTCAAAAAAGTAAAGAACAAAACCTTACTGTCGGTAAAACATTCATAAATACTAATAATCATTGGGTCGACTTGTTTGTTGTGCCCCATGAATTGTGATATGAATATACTGTTTTAATTTTTGTGTTCCTAGTTTGGTGATCCACGTCAAAAGCACTGTCAATACGGAAATTTACTCAGCAAACTGGTTCTTCAAATGGGTAACGTTATTGTCAAAAATTAATTAACTTACACCATCTCCTCCATGGGAAAATTTGCTAAAATATAGTTTATTTGTGGTGCAGTGGGAAAAAGGGGTAGGGGTTCGCCACCATTCTTGCAGTCTGTTCGGGGCGTCTCAGTTCGTATCATGTAATACTCCCATCATACACCAATTGATATTTAATCATGTTACGTCGAATGAAAATGGGAGACGGGACCGGGGTTCGAACCCGGGACCTTGAGCTCTGCGCGCTCATGCGCCTACCGACTGCGCCATCCCGTTCGCCACCCGGGCCCGTCTACCATTCTCATTCAACTTGTGAAACCCAAAGACCTCTGAGGTGGTCTCGTAGAGACTAAACTCCTCATCTGAGGCGACTCCCTTAGGAAGTACTTTATTTGGGTAGTATTTTTCCATTTCTGGTTCACAAACATAGAAATCTCTTAGATTGCGGTGAACCTCACCGCCAGGTAACAGATTAATCATGTGAAAATGGGAGACGGGACCGGGGTTCGAACCCGGGACCTTGAGCTCTGCGCGCTCATGCGCCTACCGACTGCGCCATCCCTTTCGCCACCCGGGCCCGACTACCATTCTCATTCAACTTGTCTCTGACAAGAGCACCTCAGAGGTCTTTGGGTTTCACAAGTGAGAATTACGACAAAACATGCCCTAATAACATCAATTATGCCCTAATAACATCAAATAAATAGTTTTACAGTGTACATTGTAACGATAATTAAATATCATGAACATTTTCAACATTTTTGAAAATAATTTTTAATATCTCATTAATAGCTAGACATAATAATCTTGATAATAAAAAATAAACTCTTTTGCCCTTGGGATGGGAAACTATCCCTACAGGCAGATGAGCTGATAGATGGCCAATGGCATAGGATGGAGAAGGCAACGGGAAACCACTCCACTAAAGATCCGTTTGGATTGTCCTAGATAGCGCTAAGAGTCTAGGCTTCTTCTGTTAAACACACCGGAGATAAAATAGCTTCCCATTTGGATCTCCGGAGGAGGCAGCAAGAGAGGCTACATCGAGGAAGACAACAAAATTTAAGGTTAGAAACGTGGAATGTTAGGTCATTGTTGAAAAGAGGGAAATTGGAAAACCTTAAAAGGGAAATAGAAATAAACAAAATGGATGTGATAGGGCTGTGTGAGGTGAGATGGGTGGGCGAAGGAGAATTTACCAGTGATGGATATACCCTTTTTTATTCAGAAAACAAGAGGGTGAAGAACGGGGTAGTAATGATTACAAGGAACAAGATAGCTAAGTGTGTACAGAAAGTTTCATATATAGATGATAGATTAATAGTACTAAGGATTCGAATGTTACCAAAAGATCTAGTCATAGCTCAGGTATATATTCCTACGTCGGATTACAGTGATGAAAATATTGAAAGAGTGTATGGGAATACTGAGAGTGCAATAGAAGAAGAGGAGAACTGCTGCAAGATAATAATGGGGATTGGAATGTTGTGGTTGGAGAGGGGAGGGAGGGAAGAGAAGTAGGAAATTTTGAATTGGAAAGAAGGAATGAAAGAGGGGAAGGATTAATAGTGTTTTGTAAAGAGAATAAGCTAGTTCTAGCAAATAACTTCTTTGAAAACCATGAAAGAATATACACATGGATTTGTTCAGTATATGGAACTCATTATCAGATTGACCATATACTGGCGGAGGGAAGGTATAAGAAAGCTATGAAGAAAGTAAATGGCCTACCAGGAGTGGATATTAATAGCGATCACGTCCTACTAATGATGGAAATAAGAGTAAGATTAAAGAAACTGAAGGAAACGAAAAAAGTAAAAAAATGGAATAAGGAGAAGATGAAGGAGAGGAAAGAAACTGTAGGAGGAAAGTTTGCACTAGCAATAAAAAAAGGCAAAGCGAAGGATGAAACGGGAAAGAATAAAAAATGGTAAGGTAAAACGCTAAGGGAAGAAGTAGGGTATTATGAAGGAAAAAGAGCAAAGAAATCATGGGTAACAGAAGAAATGTTAACAAAAATGGAAGAGAGGAGAAAATGTAAGAATAAGACAGGAGAATAAGACTAAACAATGAGCTGAGAAAAGAAACACAAAAGGCAAAAGAGAAGTGGTTATCGAGTGAGTGTGAGAATTTGGAGGAATTAGAAAGAAAAGGGCAATATGATTTAATACATAAGAAAGTAAGGAACATAACGTGGGATAGAAGGGGAGAGAAAAAGAGAATGAGAGAGATTGAGGGCAAGGAAGGTAGAAGAATATGTGACGAAAAGGAAGAAAAAGAAAGATGGGCAGAGTATGTGAAAGGGATACATGCAACAAATGAAAAACCTGAAACATTGGACATCGAAGAAGAGTGGGAAGCAGAAGATGGAAATATAGGGTCGTATATAGTAATGTGTGAAGTACAGATGGCAATTAAAGAAATGAAGGATAGAAAGGCAACTGTAGTTGATGAACTTCCAATAGAATTTTTCAAATGTTTGGCAGAAGATGGACTGGATGAGATAGTTGATTTATGCAACAACATATATAACACCGGGAAATGGCCAGAAGAATTCTTAAAGACTGATGATAGTGTTCCAAAGAAGAATGGTACAAGAAAATGTAATAAAAACAGAACAATCAGTTTAATAGCTCATGCTGCTAAAATTCTGTTGAGAGTCCTAACTCGAAGGTTGAAAAGTGTAATGGAAGAAAATGCTAGTGAGGAGCAGTTTGGTTCAAGGCAGGGAAAAGGAACAAGGGATTCCATAAGACGGCTGAGAACGGTTGGTGAGAGATATATAGAGAGAGGACAAAGAATAAGTCTGTGTTTCATAGACTAGGAAAAGGCTTTTGATTGGGTAAATTGGGAGAAATGAATGGATATTATGAAGGAGAAAAAGGTGGACTGGAAGGAAAGAAGATTAATATGACTTGTATTTAGGCCAGAAGGCTGTAGTGAAGATAAATGAAAATACGACTGCATGGGTGAGTTGGGTATAGGGGTTAGACAGGGGCTGTCTGTCACCTACTCTATTTAACATTTATATCGAAGACAAGATAAGTAAGGTATTAGAAGAAAGGGAAGAAAGTAATAGTATTGGGGGAGAAAAAATAAGATGTATCAGATTTGCTGATGATATGGTGGTTTTAGCTGATAACACAAGATCGCTACAGAGATTAATAACAGGGTTGGAGGAGGTTATGGAAGCATATGGAATGAGAATAAATGATGGCAAGACTAAAGTGATGAAGATAAACAATGGAGAAGGTATTAAAGTTAAAACAAAGAAAGGCGAAATAGAGAAGGTGAACACCTACAGCTACTTGGGAACTCTCATTACCGAGGACTGGAAGAACATGGGAGAAATAAAAGGATAGGAATGGCAAAGGAAGTTTTGAACAAGAAGAAAAGTTTATTGTGCAATAGAAGACTAGAATTGAAACTGAGGAAGAGATTGGTGAAGTGCTATGTGTGGAGTGTATTGATGTATGGATCTGAGACTTGGACAAAGGGTAAGAGAGAGAGGGATAGAATTGAGGCATTCGAGATGTGGGTTTGGAGGAGCGTGGAGAGAATAAAGTGGTCGGATAGAATAACAAATGCTAAACAGGGTGGATGAAAGAAGAACACTGATGGGGAAGATAAATGAAAGGAAAGGTAGCTGGTTGGGACATGTGATGAGTGAGGGAGTGGCATTTTGAAGGAGGCTTTGGAAGGAACTGTGGAGGGCAACAAGAAAAGGGGAAGAAGAAGACTAAAGATGATTGATAGCTTGAAGTGTTTTTGGGAAGCTACAAAAAGTTAAAGGAGATGTCCGGGAAGGGACAAGAATGGAGACAGCAATGGCGCAAAAGACCAGCTATTGGGTAGAACACCACTTGAAGATGATGAATAAACTTGATAATCGAGATGACGCGTGTACCATTTATTTGAAGCGAAAGTGATAAAAATAACATAACAAATGACCAGACAGGTCAAACAGACGTTATATATATATAAGGTAATGAAATTGACGTAGTGAACGCAGGAATGGAGTGAGAAATCATATTCTCTCAATTCATAATTACACAGCTAATTGAGTTCAAAAGTCAAGTTATAGTGTTGCTCCAGTTTAATCCATGGGCGAGGATTACAACATCATTGGAAGGAAATCTATACTGATTGTACAACGAAAAGGTTGAAGTTAAAAGGAAATTTCGATCGAAGTCTTCGTACGATGTATCATAAGTAAAAAAGTTTCATTTAAATTTCTGAAGACAATTGATTAAATATCTCAAAGGTGTACTTTTCACTAGAAAAGCTGAGTAAGAATTGTTTTCAATCCTTGATTCGTTCTTCGAAAATATAGAAACAAAGAACTCGACTTGCAACTTAAAAATATAAAAATTAATAATAAAAATGAAATCTATTTGGGACATAAATTTATATTGAATCAATAATTAAAGCACACTTCTGCAAGAAAGCGTTCCTCGTTTGATCCAGAAATGATTACAGTGTACAACGGAGATACAAAATAAAATTAGATTCCTTAATACTACTCCAGTTTATAGTAAACAAATGTACTGCGTGTCGTTCCTGAAATATCCAGAGCTCAATGCAAACGCTTCCGAGTTTTACTTCAAAAAACTACATCAGCACCCACAGCTTTAACTCGCGTGAATTTTAAGACTTTAGACAAATATTCTTTCTTAAATCGCCCTAGATATCTAGTACAAATGATACACAAATGATATTATTGGTGGTGTATTCATCAGAATACTTGGATCTCTATATTAATAAATTTACTGTAAAAAAAACTGCGTATGACCACGTGGAGGACAATAAACTAATTTACACTCCGGAAGCAAGCAAGGGGTCATTCCATCAATTCCAATCAAGGGCCCTAAGGCAGAGGCTAAGAATTTAACGGTTCAGCACTTTACTCCAAAGATGATAATAAAAATAGTCAGCTACGAGTTATATTAACAACATAATACCAACAAATTTGCATTTAATAAAGCACAATAAAAAATAGTTCACAAGTACGTAATATTATCGAACTATAGATTATTCGGTATATATTGTTTATAAATAACAATAAATTCGAGATTTAATATTTCAATAGATTCCGCCCTTACGCAAGAGCCTAGCGAGTCTGTATACAAATCCGCCTCCACCCGAAGGAAAAGCAGAGAAAAACCCGAGCCAGGATGGGATTGGTATAAGGATTGTGGATGCTACCCACCACCGAGGGGCTGCGTGGCAGATCGGCGGCCGTCGTCGAGGCGCTGGTGACGGTCAGCGACGCCGTGTCTTCCTTGGAGTCCTGGACGCTGCTTTGGCATTGGATCGCCGAATGGGACGCATTTAAAGGCATCGTACTCGGTCTCTTGGCGTTGCTGCAACTGCTGTTGCTACTTAAAGGCGTGTAAGTGTCGGAGGGTTGCGTCGACGTCGGAGGAGGAACAGAATCAGCTGGAGGTGTTGAAGGGACTGGGCTCGGTGAAGGTGAGGGCTCCTCGCTCGGCGAAAAGACACGGCTCCTCGGCGACAAAGCACACGGCAACACAGGGGGTGATTCTTTGCGGCGAACCTCTGCAAAGGCAAACCAAAGCCAACCACGGCGAAGTTAACACCTTTGTCCCATGGTCACCAGCAAAACAAAATAATTGAAATTGAACTTAGCCAACCCGTAAACTTTCATATAAATAGACCCAGCGGTCTCAGCTGTGGGTTGTCCATGATAACATGAGACAAGATACTGTTTGGTATCGCCCTCTCTCACACATCCACTTGGAAGAGGAAAGATATTGTGCGCAGCAGTCAGCAGTCAGCAGTCAGAGAGGGGAATCGATGTGCGAGAGAGACAGAGATATCAAACTTCGTTTTCCCCTTCGGACAACCGGTACATGAGACCGCTGGGTCTATTCATATTTATGTTTATGAGGCAACCCTGTCTTGTTTCGCAAGCCAGTTTTTGTTAGTACGATGCGGTATACCCATCGTTTTAATTTAGTGCAGACGTTACAAGAGCATGTTAACAAAAAAGCCGTTATAATTCCTCAATGAGTTTGTGAAATACACATTCACCATTAATCACTCCTTTACAATCGGAATTTAGGAACATGCTTTCTTGAGGGAACTTTTACATTTTCAAGTCAACACCCCGTCGAAACTTCAATATCTTCAATCTAATAGTTTTCGCGGTGTTGATGTGAGATAATCAGTCTGTCAATCAGAGCAACGCGCTGAGAAATGAACTAAAAGAATTCAAAGCAAATTTTATGATTTCCACTTTAGCTCGGCATATTGTCGCGCGTGTGACTCATTGAGGGCCACATCTAAATAATATACATTGGTATGTAATTTGTACCGTCACAGAATCAAAGTTATCATAATAACCTACCAGTAAAATAATGAAATGCTACAATATAAAAATGACTCGTTCTTCAAATTTTATTTTATAAATTTTCTTTCTCCCTTTCGTCTAGAAAGCCAGAACCAAACTCCAATGATCTCGCACCTTGTCTACACCTCTCTTGCAAATTATTTTACGAGGGAAGATCTGACAACATAAATTAATTCATTATTTCCAGTTATTAGAATCAAGAATATCTTAGGAACTACAAAAACTTATTAGTTGTATTACAATCGGACCCCGGCACCCATTCTTTCCCAACTATTTCTTCATATAGGCACCCATTCGCGATTGTAAAATTGTTTTAATACGAAGTTTGTTAAGTTTGGTAGATACGCCCGGGGCGCAGATTGAGACGTTCTCGCGCACGCAGCGCAGCGGGCAGCACACTTTCTGTGGCTCCGTGTAGTAAAGGAGAATAGCGCGAGTTGGGACACAGCGCAGAACTGTGTCCCACATACCTGCCTAATCATTGCGGACCTGACACAAAAAATGTGCCACGCACTCGTGCCCTACTTTGCGCAGCGCCGCGTACGCGACTGCGTCCCAACGTGTGTCCCAGGACAATGTTGAGTAATGTATTCCACTCATCCATACACGCTCCAAAGTGGCTCATCGTGACGCAACAAATAAGTTTGATGGTGCATAAGCACGTTCACATCGAAGAGATCCAAACCTTTCAAGTTGGTCCTCTTCCTGTCGGAGGCTGTGTCCGGCTGAGCGTGTTTGATAGTGATGCGAGGCTCGAGGGTCTTCATCATGAAGCGTCTGGAGGTCGAACGAGAGCTTCGCTTCCTGGAGCTGCCTTCTCGGAAGTCAGACGCCATCTTCATCTTGGCTTTGACGATGTGGCTGCGACTGCGCGTCCCGCAGTATCTGCCACAACCGCTTCGTCCGCCGCTGCTCGCACTGCCGCCTCGGGACTTAAAGGAACGCGTGCGGCACACCACGTGCGCCTCTTCCTCCCCTGCACCACATACAACCCGCACATTCGCTTACATCTCAAATCTGAATTAAATATAAATGTTTTTCTTTTTTTTTGCATTTAGGGGAAATAAAACAAAAGATCTTTTTTAAATTAATTATTTGTAATTTTATTTTCGTATGTATTTTTTGTTTTGCTCTGTTTATTTACATCAAAATTAAATGTCAAAACGTCGGCATGATTAAATTTCTTTTGTTTTATTCGCTTAAATTTAAAAAAAACATTCCTATTCATAAATTCAATAGGAATGACCAATAACTTTACCATATTTCTAAATTAAATTTATATCTTATGAATATATATATATATATATATATATATATATACGAAAACATTAAACTTTCATTCATATATATTATTGTTAAGTTTTATTTATTGAAGACCAGACAGCCTGTTCTCGGGTCTAGACAGCCTGTTATAAAAATAGTATAGGGTCTATCCCAGGGACAAACTGTCCGGAGCGAGATGCTGCCCACACCTCTTCCTCCTGGTGGCAAAGGCTTCCTCCTTGTACCCTCCGCGAACCCTTCTGGGCGTGCCTTTGAGGCTGTGGAATTGTTTGACTTTGATATTTTGTCATATTGGAATGTAACATTCGGTACATAACCCACCGTCTTTCCTCCACCGATTGTCATACTGGAGAGGAATGAGATCTTAATTTAACTTTTAAACGAAGCACTACAAGTGTAAAAATGTGTTGCTCGTGACTGATGACTTCAATCGACAAATAGACGACGAATCCGCAACGTATTCCCACACAGACTTATTCCCGCGTTTTTTTTGTTTGTTTTTTTCAAATTAAGCCTTCCTTAGAGACAATGAGTGAATTGTACCCTCCAACATTGTGTTCAGGGAGATTCTTTTGTAGAATGTTTTCACCACTTGTTATGTATATAAAGAGCTTTTGTGAATTGCAATTGGATCGTTTTTTTTATCTTCAGAATTCTTGATCACACTTATATGTATTGAAATAATTAAAAGATTTTTTAGCTATCCCAACATTTCGGTAAATTTATTTGACCATTATCAGGGCTACAAAAGACAAAATCTAATATTCCAGATTACGAGAATGAGATGTACACCGTATAATTACAGAATAGAGAATACAGCAAACTAGAAATGAGGACATAAAACAAACGAAATTATCGAAAAAAATAATAATAATTTGACTCGCCTAACAATGCCGATATGAGGTGTCGGTGGAAATTGACGTACCACTCGGCAAACCTTGAAATATGTGGGAGGGTGATATAAAGATTTACTGAAGATATTGTTGACTTTGGATCGGTATCTTTTTTTTTTATTGGGGCTTTACGGCTCGCCGACATCGAGGTCATTAGAGCCCTATTAGATCGGTATCAATTTACTAATTGGCTCAGGATTATTTTTTATGAAAGAGAGTGAATTTATATGAAAATGTAAAAACTAATTTGTAAAAAGGATCATTTAAATAAGAAATTTGATGGGGAAGCGTGGAGTTTCTTAAAATAAAGATTCGCAGAGAAAATCGTACCATCCGACGTGTGGGCGTCCGTGTCGCTGGGAGACACAGAAGAGCAGGCGGAGTAAGAGCAGGAGGCGGTGGCAGCGGCGACGGTGGGCAGTACGGCCGCTGGCGGCAACGGGGTAGGCGGCGGCGACTGAGGACACGCCTTGCGCACGTCCTCCGCCAGCGTGTCGATGTCGCTCACGATGGCCACGAGCGCCTCGCGACACTCGTTGAGGCAACGCAGCACGCCCTCGCCTTCCGCGCTGTCGCCCGCCACGCCCTCCGCTGCGTCGCGCAACACCGCCAGCCCCTTCAACGCACGCAAGACACGAAAACCGTTTATATATACTAATATTTATTATTCATACAAATTTCAGTCCGCTGAAATATGGTCTTTATTAACTCGCATTTAAAACTTGGAATATTTATTTGAAAGTCGCAACAATCATATAGCAATTGTTATACTAATCACATGAATTTCAATTTGACAATCTTGTAAGACACTTCAACTATTATTCAACGTAAAAATGACAAATAAAATACGTATAACTTATTTAAAATGACATTCTTGCGATGAGTAAAATGCGGCGCAATGGTGACTGGCCGGACAAACGGGGGTTTCTACTTGCGCAAGGCCGTCCATGAATGTTTTCCATGGAATGGTACGAGTATTTTTTATGTACCGTGAGCAAAATGTTCATAGCGCAAAGGCTCGCGGATTAGGGACGGTTATTAACCATTATTAGTTAAGTGAGATAAACCCCAAATGAGAAGTTCGGGGAGACGGATAAATTCACGAAATTTGGAAATATTCACCAAACGAATTCTAATTAACAAATAATTCTTACTAATGATTTTAGACGAGAATGAATTATGTTTTCAATTTAAAATTTGTTAATAGATTTAGATATTTTTACTCATTGTTTGGCGAGAATCACAGTATCTTAATACGCTCAGGGAATGAAAATCTTAAAAGCCACTGCGTTCTTATTTTCATTTGCAATGGTATATTTTTTTAGCTATATGAAGCCGAGACTTGTGTCAGGAAAAAGAAAAAGAATCCCACGTACGTTTCTCCAAATAAGTCCATACAAATCGAAAACTTTGGGACGCAAAGGTATAACAATTCATTGGTACAGGATAGAAAATGATTCAGAGTATCACATGAAACATTTATGGAAGTACTTATTCGCTCTGACGCAGATAGTACCTCAAGGTAAAATTCGAGTATATTGTCAGATTGCATTTCTATTTAAGCACGGGGAATACTGCACACACAACCAGCAAAACTCTCGCATTCCCAGATATCAACATAACATCAAATGCCGACCAGAATCCGCCATGACCTCTCTCACTAGAGTAGAAGTAACATAATACGGAAATGGAGGCGATGTACTGTACAACGCTAAGAGCGTTCTGAGCATGCGCAGATGTAACTTGCATGTGGGTAGCGCATACGTGTGTGTGTTACCTCAGAGCCAGCAGCGAGGCGCAGACGTGCGGCGGCCGCTTCGGCGGCGACGCGAGCCAAACGCGCGCTCAGAGATCGACTGCGTCTCCCGCGGTCCGCACCCCCGCCTCCAGAGGCGGACCCAGGTCCGGGTCCTCCGGTTCCCCCAGGCCCCCCGTGGTCGTCGGGCCCCGACAGCGGAGGTGGGGGTGGCGGCGGCGGAGGTAACGCTGTCGGAGGGCCTTCGTCCAACGACGTGCCCAGCGACACGCATTGCAAGCGCAGACGCCGTCGACGACGACGCTCTCGACGCAGCCGCATCTCACGCAGACGACGCACGCGACGCGCAGGGCGAAGAGCGTTGCGCAATCGCGCTTCCAGTGGCGACGGGTTGCCGCGCAGCGACGTCAGGCGCAAACGCGCGGAAGACGGCTTGGCGGCGGACAGCGTGGGTGGCTGCGACCCACTGGCGCCGGAGCGTCCTGAACATACATGTGTGCTTTCACTAATATACAAAACCCTTCTTTAAAACAAGAACCCTACTACAAAACACAAAATAATTTTCAGTACAATTAAAAATAAAAAAAATATTATTATACAAAAATCCCTTCCTTGGTCACTCATTATAGGTACAAGCAGATGCATAAACGTAGATATTTTTAATATACGAAACATACATTTTAAAAACGTGAGGATTCCTTTCAGAAATTTTAAAAGCAATATTAGTACTTACGACGTTTGATGATTCAAGTGGCCCAAATACTAATTACTAATTTTGAAACTAAAGAACAACGTAAATGCATATATACATACTTTTCGTCCCCGTATGGGTAGGTTTTTGTAAACTGGTACAATACTCATCCACTGTCATGCAAATCACACACATGTGTAAAATTTCAGCACGATCGAAAGCTTGGAAGTGGTCAGAAAATTCAACTACAAATTTAAAACGACACAAAAATGCACACGAACGAAGCAAGTTAAATAAAGGCGAGTGGAAAGATACACAATGGAGAGTGGGGCGATATTCTAACGTCGTTTTCCTCGCGTTTTCCGCATCAATGTTGACCGAGATGAATGCACAATATGACTCGTGCACGCACCAGGACTCCTACATTAAACAATCATACACCATTAGTGTCCTATGAAACCTTTGGCACAACATTGGTGCTACTATCAGTTGCCGCAAAAATGTTACAATGGCATAAATAATTAAAATGCACATTCCTTGACGAGCTTCCTTATTCTCGCGAGACGACTTAAAGGCTTACGAGAAGAATATTTTTTACTCATTTGTTTTATATATTTATTATGTCATTGTAGTTGTAGGAACTTTAAATTGTATTTTGTCCCTTCCATATTATGTCTATATTTATTTCGACTCTATTTTTATATTTACTCGATAATCTCTTTCCATTAACCACATATTCATACTTATCGTAACTACTTTGAACTTTTATGTACAAATATCACTCACCGACTTCTAGTTTTCAACATCTTTTAGTTTCTGTGACTCCCACAGCGGCGCTCAGATCAGTTGCTTTCATTTCCTCCTTGTTTACACTTACCTCGCCTGACCCTATTATATTAATTCAAAAAATTAAGTGCGTCCAATAGTTGTCTTGGTGGTACGACCAACTAATCAGAAGAGTCAACCATACACGGGTGGGATAACAAGAATGTGGGAAGACAAGAATATGCATTTGAAAGGGGTTGGCCCGACAGGAAAACTACTAGTTAGTGGTCACTGCACGTTCCACGCCATATCCCCATTACATCAACAGGTTGGACTACAACACTCGACTTTCTCGATGATGTTCCCGGACAGTTGAATCACCCGACTCATTCACATTCTGCAGTTGTTAATTGTTCTAAATAATTGAAACATATATTTTTGTTTAGATATGCTTTAACTAAAAGATACCACCGGTAGCGATTGTCTAATTGTGGTGTCTTCATTTCCAGATCCCGCTGAGTGCCAGAGCTTGTGTCAAACCCTACTCCGCCAATTTAGGTGAGGGGAACCCCAGCTGAAAACCTGGGCTAGGGATTCCCTCACCTACTCCAGACAAATGTCGATTCGGTATCGTAAGTTCCCCGGCAACCCAATTCCCTTACCCAAGTCCAACGGTTAGGGGGAAGAGCCTCAGTGCACCATGGCCTGGACCTCCTTTTGCCAAAAGACATAAAATAAATAATAAATAAAGTAAAACAATGCTAGTCCCTCATGTGTGAGTCTTGAACTGAAGGTTTCCTTCCTCACCTCTGTTCTGTCGAGGCAACGACCGTCGCACCAGCGCCCGCACTTCGCAGAAGATGCTTCCACCGGCTGTGGCCAAAAGGTTGCGGCTATGCGGCATGAGGCGGACCAGCAGCGCGTCAGCAGGGGCTTCTCCGGCGCCAGTCCCACTCACCGCGGGTCGCGTCGGACTACCTCCGCCTCCGCCGCCAGCGCCCGCGTTGAATCCGCTGCTACTCGACGTGCCAGCCTTGGCGCTGTTACCCTGCACCCGCAACGACAACATCAAGCGTTCAATACATGAAATCTGTCGCTAAAGCGCGCTCTGTAGTAAACACCTTGTTGCAAGAATTCACATTTATTCATCTTAAAACATAGAAGTTACAGAGAGATGAAAGTGCGCCGCTAATTTTACCTCGCAGTGTAATTTACTCTCAGGAAGCAAGCAACGGACATTCCGTCAATTCAGATCAAAGGGTTCAAAGGCAGAGTAGTGTACAGACAAGTTCAATCTTACCTGCACAAGAATATTATTACTGAAAAAATACAAAGTGATGATGGGTGAGGTAGTGAGATGAAAGTTGATTGTTAACAATAATAAAATGATTTAATGACATGCTATGAAATAATGAGAAATAATGATACAGTACTGGTTTCCTAGAGATCGTGATGACATGATAACATGAAGAGAAGATCCTGGAAATCAGCTGGTTGAAGTTGATTGTAGAGTTGAGTCGGATGGTTTTCGTGTTGACAAACGCAATAGTTGATGAGTAGTGATCTCACGGTCGCAAGTGTTTTCTTAAGTGCAATTGTAGGTTCGATCTTGCGAAAAAATGTCGGCTTGGCGACGAGAATGAAAAGTAGCGAAGTGAAGAGTTCGAAAGTAAGAACCCCCTATAGTGAAGGGTTGAACAGGAGAAAATATCCTTATATGTCGATTTGGCGACGACAGTGAAGAATTCGAACCACGATATAAGAGGCGAGATCAGAGGTGTCTCCTCTCACTAGTAGTGGTAGTGGTAGTAGTAGTAGTAGTAGTAGTAGTTAAAGTTAAAAAGTTTTATTCCATTATAAATTCACATCATTTTACATGTTAGATACACCTGCTTGTATACATACATCCATTGCACTTTTGATATGCATTCAGTAATTACCTACATATAAATTTTACATCCATATCCACCGATTTGATGCAGCAACCAACATATTCCCACATATATACATTTACACTATTTTACAATATAACATCCATTTTACATATAACATCCAAATTTATACATTTGTTTATTTCTTTGTGGTTATTATCATTTATTTAATTTGAAATTATTTACTTCCTTAAATCTTCTCTCAAATTTATAACACTTTTTTTTCTTCTTTTTGTTTTTGTCTTTACACGTATCTTGTTTTTTTCAATATTATGCTTTTGTTTGAAATTGTTTTATATTTCTCCTATTGCCCACCAACTTGTCTACCACTACTATTCATAGTAGCCGCAGCAGTGCGGAGCAAAAACATTAGTTACTTTCCCTCCACTGCCAAATACCACTATTTGGTTTAATAGTAGTAGTAGTGGAATTCGTTGTGTATTATCCAATATTTCACAGTATTCATGCATATTTTTCAATTTTTTCACTTACACACCTACATACATAAATACATAGAAAATTTATTATTTCATTACTACTCTTACTTATTTTACAATATATACATCCATGCACTTACATACATAAATACAATGCTAGATTTTTATTTCATCAATACACATACCTTTTTTCAAATTGTACATTCATACACATACATTACCTAAATACATACAGGATTTATTACAATCTAGTATACATACACTTCAGTTTAATGATTCCATCCAAAATATGTATACATGTTTATCTTCTCCCTTTAAGTTTCACAATTGAAACTTGTCAAGGGGAGATTTTGACTACTCTTAAAATTTTTGTTTCCACATTTTTACCTTTTAATTTTTCTTTCCTTTTAAGGTTCTCCTCTTATATTTTCCTTTCTCTTATTCAAACATTCTGTTATTTTCAATTAACCATCTCTTTATTTCTTTCTTTCTTCTGTATCTATTTTTTATCTCTATGATATCGTCATCTATTTTATTTAGCCACTTTGGCAGTATTGTGTCAGTCTTCCTATCTCCATACTTATTGAAGTTAATGGGAATTATATAGTTATGTTTTTTTCTATTGTCATGCGAGTGCATAATCCTTTTTAGATTACTCTCTCTATTTGCCTTATTCAGGTTTTTGTCTATTTTTTCCAATAGGAACATTTGTTTGATTTTTAGCAGTTGATTTTTTTTATATATCTCTTCCGTATCTTCTCCTTTACCTCCTATCAATTTTACTATTTTATTTTGCAGGGCTTGCAGAGGTGTAACATACGTTTTGGAGGCCGTTCCCCATGCCTCAATTCCATATCTGATCTGCGATTCTATTAGTGATACGTATACATTCTTTAAGGTACTCTTGTTCATGATTTTTTCTACATTAACCATCCTCCAGAAACAAACTCTTAACTTTCTTATTAATTCTTTAATATGGCCCTCCCAAGTTAGACGGTGATCTAATATCACTCCCAGATATTTTAGGTGCTCGACTTTTTCAATATTAAAAGTACATTTACAGCTTTTCATATCATTGTGTAAACATAACGTCTCATGTATTACCATATTTATTTCTTCCCCAACCACCGCTTTCGCTGCAATGTGGAGCATCTTGGTCTTATTGCCATTCAACACAAGTGACATGTCATGCATCCACTTTTGCATATTATTAAAATCTTCCTGGATCTTTTCCTTTATCATTTTTCTATCTTTCCCTCCCATCATTATTACAAAATCGTCGGCGTATCCATAAAATTTACTATGTTTTAGACATGATTCAACATTATTTATATAGAGAATGAACAGTAGAGGTGCTAGAAAACTTCCCTGAGGGATACCTGTTTCCATTCTTTCCTTATCACTTAAGTTTTCTTTGATTTTTACCATAAATTCCCTATTCTGTAAATATGTTCTTAATATATTTCGCATTTTTCCTCTTATGCCCATTTTCTCTAGCTCATCTATGAGCTTCTCGTTATTAACAAGATCAAATGCCTTCGTTAGATCCATAGATATCATTATCACTTGCTTGCCATCATTTAAGTATTCATTTATATCGTTTACAATATTTTCTAGCAGGTCAGTCGTTCCTTTTCCCTTCTGATATGCATATTGATTCTTTGTTATAGAATTATTTCTTTCTACAAAATCTTTTATCACCTCCATAATGTACTTTTCATAAATTTTACCTATAGTTGATAAAATTGAAATGGGTCTAAAATTGTTCAAATCTTTCGTGTTTCCTCCTTTATATATCGGTCTGATAATGGCCACTTTCATATTTTCCGGGAACTTCTCCTCCTCTATACTCTTGTTAATTATTAATTTTATCATCGGTATAAGTACCCTACTATTTTCTTTTATGCTATCCAAACTTACTAAGTCCACACCAGGTGCTTTATTTTTCTTAAGTTTATCTATGATTTTTTCAATTTCTTTCATTTCTATCTCAAGTAAAAATATTGAGTTTAAGTTATTCTTGTTATCTATTCCTATCTTTTCATCACACTTATGTATGTTTTTTGATACATTTTCCTTCATGAATCTTGCCATCTTATCACATATTTTTTGAGTTGTTTCCTGGTTGTCTAAACTTTTTTCAATCAATTCGTCTATATCATTTTTCTTTTTTCTTCCCATTAACATATTTATAACTTCCCATGTTTTTTTACTGTCTTTTATGTTTTCATTTAGAAGGTTTTTGTAGTATTCCCTTTTATTTTGAAAGATTTTAG
>NNCF01126202.1:316638-349691 GCA_002313205.1 Laupala kohalensis
GATTCTATTTCATAAAATCAACTAGTTTTCGTAATAATTCTTATTCCTTTTTAGCATTTACTTAAGTCAAAAATTTGTTTCCACTTTTGGTACATGGCAAACAATTTTATTTTTCATTTTTAACGCAAATTTGTTTCTTATCGAAGACAAACCTATTGTGAAAAATTTACTTTTTGTTCATCTAATTAACAATATAAAATTTGAAAATATTTACTCCTACCTAAAATACCTAAAGCGTACTCGAATAGATCTGAAGAGATGAGATTTTACAATACATGCTGTATAATTCGAATAATTACCCCTTTTAGCGTAATAAATTCCCACCATATCTCAAAAACGGTTGCGACTCATGGAAATGATGTTTATCAATATGTACGCAGAATATAATAACCAATAAACATGTTTATATTATTTTTTTCAAAATTTAGAACTTTAAGAAACCGTACCCGGAGCGCGGCGTGTAAATGACGTCGATATTATATTTCCAGAAGTAGGCTTCTATTCGCAATGGATTAAAAGTAAATTCTATAGTTTCGCTTGGATCAATTGACTTCATGTTATGGGATAAACAAATTTGTTCACTCACATATGACATCGGACATCATCACAAAAAATTTAATATAGACTCTCCTGGAGCCAATTCGTAACGATGTGACGAGATCTCGAAACTATTTTTTCGACCGATAGCAATACTTTTCTTAGACATACTGTATAATTGGAAAGTATAAAGTAGCATCCTGTGAGGAACGCATCGGTTCACGTACCGCGTCGCCTTGCGGCTGTTGAATGAACTTGGGCAGCGCCGTCTGGAAGGAGCTGTTGCGCGAGGGCGGCGGCGAGTCGGGCGCGGTGGATCGCACCAACCGCGGCGCCCAACCACAGTCCGCGTCGTCCGGCCCGCGCGTAGGCAGAGGCATGCCCACCCCTCGCGGTGGAGGCCTGCACACAGAGGATGAGGCGTGGCGAGGCAGCTTCACTTTCCTAAGGAGATTCGTTCGAATACAACTGCTACTCTTATCCCAGGGTTGGATACAGACTAATATTTTAGGGGGGGGGGTCATAACCAAAGAATATAGTCTTGTGCATAGTACGCTCCAGAAAACATCTCAAACTCAGAAAAGTTTTTAAAAATCTAAAGCAAATCGAAAGTGTAGGTCATCTAAGTGTTAATTAATGTGCAGGTCGGTAAGTCACACCCTACTTTCGAGATTATTTTAAAGTCACATCCTACTTTCGATTTATTTTAAATTTTTGTGTGACAGGGGAAAGTGAAAGATGCAAAACTTATTGTGATTAAAGATGCAAACATTTCAATCAACTTTTTGAGGTACAGAAACATTTAATTTTTTAAGGACAAGAATAAAATCAGGGGTGCATTCATGGGAGGTTCTTAAATTCTAAAGAATTATTTTGTTAAACGAACAAAATACTGTAACAAATCGAAACTACATAGAGCATAATTTTATCATCAAAATTGATTTACAGACATATATGAAGGTTATGCAAATTCTCCAACTTCGAGTAAACTCTGAAATTTTTGACGAACCCAGGTTCCAGCCACGAATTCTCCGCTCTACCAGGGTCTCTAAATCTTGTCTCTTCTTTTCGTGAAGGTTATCAGTGTAGTAAAACTTCCTAAAAATACAATTACCCATTAAACGATAATTTTAGAGAAACTAATACAATTAATATTGCTGATGTGGATGGTCAAGGGAGTGAGAAAAATTATCATATTTGGAAGTGGGAAGTCTGGTTGTCAAACAAATACCGGACAATTGGTGAGTTCTAATTTAATTTAATCAACCTCCAGGTTTGTAGGCCGGAGTATTTTACTAGAGTCTCTAGTCTCCAGACTAATAGTGATTATTGTACAATAATTTTCTAGTTTATTTTTAAAAGCTTTTACAAAATTTCTATACAAAAAGATTGAATAGTAGATCAATTAGTTGAAGTACTGATGATAATGAAAGATATTTTTTCGATTCTAATCTCGATTCCAGTTTTTTTGCCTCGATTCCAAATTTGATTCCGATTCCTGAAAACTCAATGATTTCATAATAATGGTCAATAGCAAATTGTCAAATGTGACGAGTGAATAATCTAATGGTCTCCGCTTGATTACGAATTGGCGGAAGGAAGTCTACGGAGCGAACGGGTGAAAATTTGAAGGGTTGCTATAGAACAACAATCAACGTGTAATACTCATTTAAGGAAATGAGTCTTTTAAAATGTGTTTGGCTCCTTTGTTTCGTTTGATAGTCACAATACATCACACAATCTACAATACGATTAGAAAGATGTAATTTACTGAAAAATCGATCATACATTTTTTCTCTTTTAAGTTGTCATTTTTCTAGAAAGAGCGTTTTTTACCAAGGAAATACTTTTCACTCCTCTATACATTTAAATTGTCTTTTCTGTTCTGCATCGACTGGCCTTTTACGACCGCGTGTTATGATAAGACTTCGCATCTTTAGGTTTTCAACCATTGTTTTCATATATATCCTACCGAACCCATCAATAAAGCCATGTTCACATTCCTCCCACATAAATAAATCCTAGGTGCGCCCCTGAACAAAATTTCTAGTAAGAGATGGCGCTGAAGCTGCGGTTTTTTAAACATTAAGTAAAAGTGCTGTATACGACTGGGACTGTGAAAACACGGCTAATATTTCCTCTTTGTACACAATGTCAAGCTACGATGCCACACGTTCGTGTAGTAGATTTTATACTTCCATCCCCATTGTTACGATCGCGTCTTATCCAGTGGTTGTTCTTTCTATCACCATGGGCTGGTGATATTCAACAATGCACTACCAATGTTAATAGATAATACTGATCAAATAGTGAGGGAGTGCTCTCAAATTAATATAATTTATGTGGAAGATTTTTATTTATCTATACTCATCATGGCAGCAGTCTGCTTATGAGAACCCTCGTTTGATAGCAAATGCAGCAGCATCGCAAAGCGTTCCGCTAAAATTCGTAACTCGTGGACCCCCGAGCGTATCATCTGTCATGCACGTCGACACCCACTCTCACAACCAAGGCACGATGTGCCTTGCTAAATCGTTTCTACAAATATACTGCAGTACTGCAGTAAAATCGTTCAAGTGCGTCAACGTCTTTGAAAATCATGAACGCTTTTCCACTATTAGAAACTCATTCTCTGTGGAATTTTAGAGGGGGGGTTATGACCCCATTGACCCCCCCCCCTCTGTATCCGCGCCTGTCTGATCCTCATGCCACAGGACTGGAACAGAGGACCGACTCACATGGACAGTGGAAAACACTTTAATCATGAGAGAAAGAACCTAACGATAAATTACAATTAGCAAAACACCGAGTAGATTGGGTAAGAAAATAAAAAACAGACATTATAAAATATTCGTTCCTCAATGGATCAATCAGGACAATTTACCGGCAGATGTCGTGAGAGCGCTATGAGACTCAGCAACCTCCCTTAAATTGAAGAACACTCTAGGGAAAAGGGAGCAAACAAGTAACCAAGAAACAATGAATTCCACCGTTCCATTTTTTCCATGTATTTGACTGGATTAATGTCTTCCCCGTTCATGTATTTTCTTATGTATCTATATGAATTATGTGTTTATTTTATGTTCTTTGTGTATTTCATTTGTAATTTTGTATTTATGTGATTTTTATATGTATTCTTCATGTATGCTGCCACCTATTCTATTCTAAAGTCACGAGTGAGAGTACATCAACAAATAGAGGGCTGAGCTGTTGGCTATTCGGCTGGGGGTCAGATCACTTTCAATGCTTCCAGTGACTCCCAGGTTTCCTGGTTCTTTAAAATGAGTACCGGGTCTATCCTGAGGTCAAAACGCCCGGAACGTCATTTGCAAAGACTCTTCAAGTGAATTAATGCTTGAAAATGAATACAAAATAAAATATTTCAAAAAAAGTATTAGACAAAGTGTTTTCCGTTAACTGCTTGTAAGTTAAACAGTGGAGTAGTCCAAAAAAAATGCGATGAGTTTAATGGGCCTGTAAAAATAAGGAAAGTAATTGGTTCACATTTTATTTCGTGATCTCACACAAAGAAACCAATCCCACTCACCACCATGGCGAAGCGATGGGAACACTGAGCCACGCGGAAGCCACGTCGTGGCTGGACACGTATTGGGCGGGTGAGAAACTGCGCATGCGGTTCTCTGATACTCCGGTGGTGGATGTGGAGGAGCGTCGCTGGCCGAGGCGCGTGGACGATGAGTCCACGGAATGCCCAGACACAGGGACCATCGCCGCAGACGACGCCCCCGCGGCCGCCGACGCCATCGCCGTCGCTCGCGCCGCGGCAGACGGCGGCCCCGCACGCCCATCCGCCTGCACGGCAAAGCAACACAGATTTTTTCTTTTATTAGAAAGACAATTATTATTTTGAAATTTTAATCGGCTTTTTAATGTATACTACTTACTTATAATATTACAACGTTTCAACAGCATGTTGCTGCCATCATCAGGCGAACGCTTGTGAATGGACATTTCAACAAATTTGTTTGTTTCATCTTAGTGAAAAGCATAAAAACAAAATTAAATATATAAACAAATAAAACAATGACAAAGAAAAAATAAATAATTTGAAAAAATAAACCTTCAAAGCAGAAAAATCATTGCAAACAACTATAAATTTTTAACAAGTTTTCTGTGTTAATTTAATGTGATATTTGTAAACTTAATATGTAACATTTCTGACATTATACGTTTAAAATAATCTGACTCCCGATCTAAAATTGAAACATTTTCCCAATCTATTGAATGATCAAAATTTAAACGGTGAATGAAATAAGATTATGTTGTAGCGTGTTTATGTTACGCTGATGTTCTTTGGTCCGTGTTTGTAACACACGTTTTGTCCAATATAGGAAAAAGGACAAGTTTTGCAAACAAGTTTGTAGACGACATTTTGTGAAATGTTATCAAACCCTTAATTACAAGATAATAGTTTTGTTTCCTTATTGTACTCACCAACCAAATGTTTTCTTGGAGAAAATATCTTCTTAAAATTGGTGATATTTTATGGTATGGAAATACACAAAAGATTTACTTCCTGAGACATAATTTTGAGCATTTGGTGAAGGATGTTTCAAATTGGTAAGATAGTATATTCGTATCTTGACATATTTCATTATAAAATTTTTAGGGTAATAATTTGCTAATAATCTTGTTTATACAAATTCAATATTATCGTAATGGAAGCTTCCACCATCTTCTTTCCTCATTATTTATGTAACATTCAAATAATATATGTTCCACGGTCTCCTCATAATATCCACGTACACATTTTGGCTCATCCTTCATCTTAATCTTATGCAAATATTTATTTACATTTCCGTGTCCTGTTAGCAATTCCAACATGGCCGGATTTGGTCTGAACCATTTTTTACTCCTTTCAACGTATCTTAACCACAAAACTCTGACATGCTGCAAAACTAGGGAACTCTTGACTCATGCGGCTCTGGGTGTCGAGAAACGAGCCGGCTGTATTTGGCGCCCCCCGTCACTAGCCACTGTAAACAACTCAATTTCAATTCAATTCAATAGGGCATTTTATTAACAATATTTACATTTTAAATTACATGTGAAGATGCTTCAGCCCCTTAGCCTTCTTAAGCCCTTTAATGCTGTGCGTTACATGCCCTGGTATTCACTCTCAATGAATTGTTCAGTTCCGTGTATACTTTTCATAGAAAAATTGATATTTTTATTTCCTGCTGCGTAATATTAAATTTAGTTATGGATAGATAGAAAATTAATTATTATTATATTATAAACTTTTGATATACTGTAATTGTTTCTTAAATCTGAAATAGGTGCAACTGACTAATTCATTGAGCACCGTTGGGAACCACGGAAAACCAACGGTCAGGAAACAACTCGGCACCAGCACAGTTCTGTGTTCAATGGCACCAGCATATGCCCGTGCTACCAGTCAATGTGGTCGAAGATTGTGCTTCATTTAAGCGATTATATGGTTGCACAGTTTATATCGGCTCTGAAGTGAAATGCCTACCTATTGTATAGCCTATAACTGCAAGAATTATATAGAATAAGAATAAGAATAAGAAATCTGGTTTATCTGTTCTTAAGTAAGTATAATGAAGATTACTTATTTTCATTGTTAGTATGAGATAATTGAAGTGTATTACCACACTATTTGTAATAATAGCGATAAAATTCAAGACAAAACAAATTTTAGTAATGCTTTTGACTTCACAGATTATTTAATTTCATATCTAAATGTTGACTTAAAATTTAAATATCATTTATCGCTTTTCTCGTTAACTACAGAACATTTTTACATTAGACGCTTCCTGTCAGTAATTATTTAAACTATTGATCACTTAATCCATTATTACTAAATACATTAGAATTTTTGTTAAAGAGCAATCACCCTGAATTAGTAGGTTGTGATGAATCAATTAAGTTTATTAGGATTATAGTCAAGTTATTTGATCTGTTAAATACCAGAAACCCATATGGCTTAGGCTTAAAAGAACCATTGACAAAACCGAATCTAGATAGTTTTATGAGAATTTTAGATGATTCATATGAATACTTAAGGGTACTGCAAATTGATAATGTTAGTGTTCTAAAGCATGCAAGAAAAACATTTGCTGTAGGGTTTTTAACTCGTATTAATGCAATTAGATTGATAGGTTTCTTAATCAGCTGAATTTTAATTATGTATTAACATACAAATTATCGCAGGATCATTTTGAGTTACTATTCTAATGTACTACAGCCAGGGGTAACAATAACCCAAACGTTGTCCAATTTAGGTTAGCTCTTAGGCAACTAATGTTTAGAAACAGAGTTGAGGCATCTACAGGAAGCAACTGCTTAGATTTTGATGAACACAAAAATTCAGTATTCAGTTTTATTGCACTCTACGATGTTATGAACAGTGATGATGAAGAGTGAGACAGAGAGGAAATCTATGACTTGTCAAAACAATTACTATAAAGATAACATTTTACACTGCATTAGTATTTTTGTTGTGGGAAATGTAGATAGTTATATGAAATGTACAGAATGCACTAAACTCTTACATGACATCTTCCATAGTAACCCTGAGTTCATTACTTTTACTGTACTTATCCCAAGGGGACACCTTGTCAAAGTGTCAAGTGAAGCTTTTAGAATAGTTAAGTATTTGTATAGATTATTTATGTGTAATAAAGGTAAGAAGGCATTTTGTTCCAGAAAATACGTGTTATAGGCGTGTGTGCAATTTAAGGGACGTTTGTTTAAAAATCACCCCTTCAATATTGAATCTCGTCACGAAATGAAGCTAATACAGTTAATGGTTACTTTATTTTTTAAAACTATGTCTTCTTCTTATGCAAAAGAAAGGACTTCAATAATTAATAAGTCAAAGTTAGGCATGCGCCAAAAGTTCAACTTTATTTTGTTTCAAAATATGTAATGTAAAAATGTTATGGCAGTAGAAAAAATATATCATGTACTGTGTGTGAACTATCTATTAAAAATAAATATTAATATGGGATACAGAAATTATTTCATTCATTAAAATTATTACCATTTTTAGTCGTATTATTTTAACAATAAAACTTAAAAATTCGTATTACAGACAAACAGACGTAAAACAAAACATCAGCGGCCCTTGTGTTACGCGGAGCTGTGGCGACCCGACCACTGGCTAGTGGTGGGGGGCATCTGAGCGGCCGGCTCGCTCGCACTCCGTCTCATCAAAATAAACTGTCCGGACACTTCGTATTTAATAGCGGAATGCCGATTTCTGAATAGTCTGGTCTACGGGCATTATCCTCATAACGACCTATAACGCCTTTGTGGAAACTGTTCGGTAGCACCCACTCCAGAGCAAAATAATAATAATAATATAATAATAAATTTATTGTCAAAAAAGCGGTACAAACTGCGTATGACCACATGGAGGACAATCAATTAATTTACTCTCCGGAAGCAAGCAAGGGACCATCCCATCAATTCCGATCAAGGGCCCAAAGGCAGAGGCGGATTCAAATATTTCAGCAAAAATTCCTACATGAGATAAAAAGTTAGCTGCGAGTTATAATACTAATAGAATGTCAATATGTTAGTAATTTAACACACAAAATTTATTTTATATGTACAAATTATTATCGAACTATAGATTATTCTGAGTATAATGTTTAAAAATCATAAGAATTGAAACAACACGAAATTCACTAATTATTGTTACAATAAACACGCCCCTAGACAAAGCCTAGAGAACCTGTACAAGAAATTCGCCTCTACCCGAAGGAAAACCGGAGAAAAACCCGGGCCAGTATGGCCTACAGAATTAATGTACACAACCGTGCCAAAGTGAGCCAATATGAGCCATAAGATAACACAATCATGCAAGAAAATAGTTTTTGAAATTTTTATAAGTTATTTAAAAAGTACTACAGCAATGGCGTGATAAAGTACAAGACGGATTTAACTTTTATTAAAATCAATAAATTCTTTTACATTGAAGAAGAATACAATGTCAAGGAAGAAAGAAGAATACAAAGTTACATTGAAGAAAAATACAAAGTCATTGCAGACTGTAATCTTCTTTGGAAGAGAATTCTCTACTAACTCTACAGCGATGTCAACGGGAGCACGCAACGGCTTCAGCCAGGGTTGGTCAGTAGACTATCATAAAGGGAGGGAAGATATCGTACGGTATATTTCAGAGCGAATGAACATGTGACTTACTGTACTATGAACGCAAAGCTAACGCACTTTGTTTACTACGCGTGAAATTTTTTGTACATAATTAAGAATATTAGTATTAAATGATATCACGAAGAGTTCCACAAAAAAGCGTATTACATTTATATTTATTTTTTTATTATGATTGTTGTTTATTCCGTTCTCATTTTATATTGATTTGCCTTCAGAAATTTTCTTTGACGCTTCCACAAGCTCGCTAGTTTTATTACGCGGAAACAGTTGGAACGTGTGGTGGCAGAGGTCAGGAAAGGCATTTGTTAAGCCCTTCCTGCTATTCGATGAAAGAAGCCGTTATGGCATTTCAGAACACTGCACATGCGGAGGAACGCAACTTCGCTCGCGTGCCGTTCTCTATCTCTGATTTTCTACTTTTACGATACGGTAGGCCCACTGATGGGTACTGCCGTGTTAGGATAGCTGTGAAGCCGACCAATAATGGTAAGTAATGAGTGGGGAAATTTTTCGATTTTCTCCTCGACAACCATTCCAACAATGGTGATGAAAGTGATTGAGATATTTCGGGACGAAAACGCGATATACCATGATCTTTTTTTTTTAAGTATATGTTTAGTAATCTCCAAATATTAGAAAATAGAGACATGTAATGGATTTCGTGGTTAGTGATTGACGCTTTTTATTGACAGCATTATATTGATATAATTTATTGACATAACTTTTAGAAAAGAGTGTCACCAAGTTTTCGAAACGAGTACATATGAAATTTTCCAAATTTCTATATATCGCTTACATATGAGGCCAACCAAAATCTTTCCAGCAAAAGAAACAAGTAATGCATCTTATTAATAAAATAATAAGTAAAAATCCTTTCTAAAACAGGCTATAATAACTGTAGGTTTTTATTAAGGTATTGCATCGCAAAATGCTAGTACCTCCATACATATTTCACATTTGTAGATCCTCTTAAAAATAAACGCTCTTACGATCTTTATCGCTGAAAATTACTTAATATTTTATGTTGAATTATTTGTCTTCGAAAAGCTCGAAGCGTGGAATGTTCATAAAAGTGGATACCAATTAATTTCACAGGACAATGATTGGTAAGAAAGTAATGTATTTTCTTTATAATTTGCTTGTTCATGTCATCCTAAAAATACTTTTTAAATACAAACTTTGATTAATATAAATAAATTGCATTAATATCCGTGTGACAACTCCTTCCTACAGCATAAACATTCTTTTGAAAAGCGAGCGTAATGATAACATAATTTTTATCATCGTTAGCTGTTTGTAATAAGATAGGAAGTTATAATGAAAAGGTGTTGGTTATGCAATTGGTTATACTCATTCGTAATAAGACACGGATTGGATTTCCTGGAAATAATCCGTTGCAAGTTATCTTGGAATAAAATCGTAATTTTAGAAAAATCTGTTTTCACTTGAGTTAGACATCACAATATTGCCATGTCATCGGGTGCCAAATATCATCTCAATCTGTTTGGGCGGAACTAGTTTAAAATTCAAATGCAAGATATGACCCTTACTAACTAACTAACTGGTTAAGTTAAATAAAAACTCATAAAAATAACAGCGTGTGAACTTACCGAGGAAGTCACGCCGCATGAGGGCGGCCGCGACCCCGTGGGTTGCTTTAGCGACCCCGTGACCGCCGTGTACACCGTCATGACGGCAGGACCCAACATGGGCGTGAGTGTCGCCACGTCCAACGCAGACAAGAAATTGGAAGAGCCTTGCGACGTTGTTGACGAGGAGCGCATGGGGACGCGTGTCGATACTCGCGACGCCGCGACGGAGAGAGGTGTTGACGAGTTGGTGCGGGACACCGGCGTCGACGCCGAAGTGCGAGACGCCAACGACGTCTGCATCGGAGACTGAGGACGACTGCCGCGTCTGGTGGCGATGGTAGCTGTCATCGGCTTCTGAACTGCAGGCAACCGCGCGGGGAGCCGTAAGTTCCATGCATTCAGGATCAACCTGTATAAGTGAGTATGATGCTTACCCACGGCAACCGTCCTGCTGCTCTGATTAGGACTTGACGGCGCGTGTCTTAGACTTGGCTGAGCGGCGGGTGCGTCGCTTAGGGGAGGTGGCCCTTCTGCTACCGCCGGCTTCTGGGCTGATGTCACGACTAGCTGCTGCGACGGACTTCTGCTTCGCCCGTTGCTGGGAGCTTTGGCGGCGACTGCCCGCTGATTTGCGGGTCGCCCCGTCCCCTGCAAGGAATGGCCTATAGCCCTCGTCACGAAAGAAAAATAACGACATGTAACCAACGGATCGAAAACACGGCTACGGGGAATGCTACATGGCGTAGCTCCACCCATTCCAGACCACATGCCATGGCACCCATACAAAGATTGCTCTAAAGCTTACTCCAGGCACTGTTCTTTCAGGCGAAGGTTAGATATCAATCCCTCTATCCGTCACATTTGGCATATCAATTTCTCCAGATTCTACGAATAAATTGGTGTAGGAGTTAGCATCCGAACGTAAACACTAATATTCTAATGAGACGAGTAAGACGCCCGCGTGTCTAGAGGGGAAGAGTCGGCAATCTCGCAATACTGGCATTGGCTCCTCGAATTTCACGTTGTCTTTAGGTTCTGTCTCATTACTTGTCTTTCGCTGCAAACATAGTAGTAACTGTTTCTTAAACGAAAGAATTGATTGGTTCAACTCGTCGTTCACTTCAGACTTGATTGGTTACAACTCGTCCAACAAATGTTTTTACTTTCCAGGGCTGATATTTGAATGAAACCATTTGGAAGTTGTACTGGCTCCTATGGGTAAAACCTCCAGTGCGATAGATTTTAAATGCAATGCCGCTGTGCAATTGACATGAAAAGTATCACATATTTAATGTAAAATACATTATGGCCAAAACGGTATCGCCTTACAGGGCAATTTATTCAATGAAAATTAAGAAAACTAGAGAATAGTCGAACTAAAGTGAAATCATGTTCGGAGTCTGTTTGTTCACTATAGTTTTTTTTGGAATATCTTCCTAAGTTGGCTCTGTAGGAACACACAGAAAGGTCATATAGGACAAGTTTAAAATAGTTATGTGACCGCGTAGTTTAAAATGTACTTTGGGTGCCTCTAGAAGCGGAAGAACGCAACCAATCAAGTAAATTCAAACAATACAATAACTTATTTCAATTTAAACGGTATACTTAAATACTACTACTATTATTATTATTATTATGTAATGCGGTTTTTAAATAAACAGAATAAATAACATTATTGAAAGCTTCTTGTATGGTAATAGTTCGAGTCAGTGATACTAGGAGTAGTAGTAGTGGTAGGTGGAGAGTTCGCTTTCCTATTGTCACAACTATATGACAGGTCTACAATTTTTCCCTGAGCGAGTCAGGAATTGAACTCTTGAGTGACTCGGGGGTTAGCAAACCTGCTAGCCCCGAGTTACAACCGTAACCCTCACCTGTTTTGTGCCTCTTGTGTTCTGCGTGGTCGACTGTGTCGCATTCTTCGGAGCCTGGGGTAGCGAAGGAGTCGAAGGAAGCGGCGGAGGGGTCGCTGCGTTCGTCGTGGGCAACGGCGGCGACGACGTCGTAGCGGCGGCTGGCGGCGGCGGCAGCGATGCTGGCTGCTTTGGCGCGTGCGGCGGCGGTGAGGATCTCCGACGCGAGGCCGTCGTGGCGGGGGGCGCGTTGGCGGCGGGAGCGCGTGCGGGAGCGGGAGCGGGAGTGCTCGCGGTCCCTGGCGCGGGAGCGCACTTCTCTCTCGTCGTCGACGTCGTCGTCCCGCTGCTACGCCTCACAAGGAAAAGCACGTTGGGAGAAAGATAAAACAAATGATGTCTCTTCCAGGACACGACATTCAAAGTTTAAACATCTATTAACGTCAAACGGCAATTCATCTTAAGTGGCCACTAATGGCCGGACTATTGATGGCTATTCATTTCAAGTGGCCATTAGTGGCAATAACAGATGGCCACCCCTATGGTCATTTCTACTTGAGTGTCTACAAAAAAAGAAAAGGGCACATCTGCACGAACTCAAAAAGACTCCTTGAAAAGTTTAAGAGATTGGATATTGTACAGTCATTCATGCGCTGATAAAATACGGATGGGAGAAGAGAGGGAACTGGTCCGGAAGGTTCGACGACGCGGGGCGGACCGCCTGTAGCTACACGCACGGTGAAACTAGCGTCGAGTCTGCAATGACACCCACCACAAGCCAATCCCGCGTATACGTTAGAAGGAATAATAATGACTTTTCTATAAAATATTAAATGTATCCTATTATGAACAACTTCCTCTCCGATAGTTTATACCTACGGAAAAAATAAAAAGTTTCCTTGCATGGCAACTTTCACCAATGGCTCACCTTCTCATGGCGAGAGCGTTTGCGGAGACGACGTTGCTTGCGTGATGGTTTGTCCGCTCCCCCTTTTCCGTGAGCCGCACGAGAAGACTTTTGTTGGGAGGATGGTGAGGTGGTGGCAATAGGATGGGCGAATGACGAGGCGATGACGCCGGCGGCTGAGCGGGCGGTGGCACGGGAGCCGGTCGCGGCGACGGTCGGGTGAGTCCCGCCAGCGACGTTGGCTGAGGCACGGGAGGAGGGCGGGCGGGATGATGGACGACGCCCTCTGCCGATCGATGGGGTGGAGCGGTCGGCGCCGCGGCCGAAGGCGCTCCCTATCAACAGGTGACAGAAAACCATGGTTAAGAAACCAGGATTCTCTCTTTTCCGTGATTCATTAAGACTCAAAAGTATTGCTAGTGCACTTGTTAAAAAAATTACAAAACACGACAATAATATCCATAATAATAGCATGTGTGTCTCGGTTCGTATTAATTGTAGCCCATTTTTCTTTGGTTGCGACCCAATGGGCGGAACCACATTCGCTATTTTGACGTTTCGTCTTCCACTGCCATCTAGTAGCGGCAGCCGGAACTATGCTTGGGTGCATTTTTCACTGAGAATTAATTTTGCCCAGAACATAGCTCTTCACTGAAGTCAAGTTGCCGACTATATACAAAGCTCGGAAATATTGAGCAAAAGGAGTTCTAATGAAATAATTAATGAATTAATTAATCGCAGTCTTGATTTTTAATGTTGGACGAGGATAATTGTTTTGTGATTTTGAAACTTGATAATTAAGTTAGATTGTAGTTTGACTCTTTCTTTGCATTGTCTTCAGTCACGTGATATGTCCGCCATTTCCGTAAGAACAGTATATTCCAGTTTTTGGTGAATTATTCCTATGAATACCCTGAAAGGAATGAAAATCTTGACGTCACTGCGTTCCTATATCCATTTTTTATGTTTTAGTACGGTTTTTTCACTATGTTAAGCCAATAATTTTGCCAGAAGATTAAAAAAATATGAGCCCACGAATGTTTCTCCATATAAGCTCATAGTTATTTAAAGTCGAATAACTCAAAATTTGCGCCGTTTCGGTATAAAAATTGCCACAGGACAGGGAATGGTTCGAACTATTAATTGAAATATTTTTAGGAGTACTGAAGCCTAATCGCTTTACGGATATAATACCTTAAATTTTAAAAAAACTTTCCTTCCCCTGACCTTTCGCGAGTTCTGCCCGCCTCCTCGAGGGCGAGGTGGAGATGCCCCCCGATGCCGTGGCTCCGGCAGCGGCGGCGCTTGAGCTGAGGGCGCGCGTGTTGGCGCCACCGCCGGTGACGGAGGAGCGGCGTCGGCGACCGCTGCCTCCAGAGGCTGCTTGTTGTTGCTGCTGCTGCTGTTGCTGTTTGCCTCCACCGCCTCCTCGTCCGCCCCCACCGCCGCCGCCTCCGAGGTCGACCGAGTCGCTTTCGCGACGCCGCCGTCCCCGGACGTGTTGCAGCTGCTGGGGTTGGTGGTGGCGGCCCCCGCCCCCGGAGACGGAAGAGAGCTCCCGCTTTGCTGCGCACGCACACAAGTCACATTGCCACGGATCTTCTCAGAAGCATTTTACATTACACTAGATAGAACCCTCCTTAATAGGTCAGATCAGGACAAAGACCTATGCCGGTTAATCAAAGGTTCTCGCCAAAATTCGATTTCCGTCAGAAAAGAGCCCACAATTTCATTCAATTTTCAAGAATAAACAAGCGAATGAGATGTCATTGCAATTCATTTTACTGTACTGTACACAAACACAAAAAAATACACACGCACCCCGTTTTACTTCCCATGAAAGGCCCCTCAAACAATCAACGTTTGAGTTATTATCTGTTAGCTATTACACGCTCAAAGTGTTTCAAGGGGTAGAACGGTTGATGCGAGGCCTGTTAAGAGGGGTTCTACTCTACGTCCATAGTTACGTCGAAACCGAAGAGCGAACAAATACGATCCACTGATTCGCTGTCGCTACAGGGATGTATTACTTAATCGCCATTCATATACATTTATTATTTTGCGCAATCAATCGAAGAATAAGTATCGACTAGTTTAGCTTCATTATGCGCATCAACTGAATCTCACTATAATTTGGGCCGATTATTAGATTTTGTTAAAATGTTTTGCAACGAAAATAAAATAAGTCTATAAAAATTGAAGAGACAACATGAGAAGAAATATTGACAACAATGTACACAACGTCAATATTGCACAGAAAATGTTTTTGTATATTTTAACACTATGACAAATTGGAACAAATCCAAAGGACAATTATTTTGGAAAAGTAATACGATTGACTCGGGGCGATTGTATCTTTTGTATGAGGTAAACATAAAACATGAATTGAACGAATGGCAGATGCGGTGACTGAAGAAATAGCTCCTAAGATTGTGATTGCGGCAGCTATAAAGCAACTCAGAAATATTTCAAATATTTAATGCTCTAGTACAATTCAACCACAATTCATTGATTAACTCACATCTTCCGAGTACCTACTCGTGGAGGAGTGTTTACAACGTTAACAGTCAAGTGAAAATTGCGACGGACCGAGACTCGAACCCGGAACTACCTGCTCTGGCCGCAGTTGTGCTATCCACTGCACACCTGCGGGTTCGAGTCCCGGTCCGTCGCAATTATCACCTGACTGTTGACGTTGCACAATTCATTGGTTGGTTGCTGAGGCAATGTTCCGAACTGAAGATCAAAATTCGCTGTAAATTGTGAAATCGCTTGCACCAAAAAAGACAAATATATCTGATTGGAAGATGAAAGCAAGCGACACGAGACACAATGGTTTCAATATTACCCTTTAAATCAGTTGAGCCCAAAGAAGCAGCGCGCGAACGAAGTTGCGTTAAGACACAAGCGATCACGTGCTCAGAGGTCTCAATCGTGTCCTGAAATATATTGTACCCTCTCTCCGATCTCGCTTGATGGCCTATTGGCAACCCTGGCTACAGATTGTTCCCTTCTCTACATTATTGTTTGGAGCTGCCAATGAGAGTGAGAGTGAACCTTGATAACCCGCATTCTTTAATATCCCCTTCCTCTTCATCTTGGTTCCCGCTTCGCCCTGCGCAGCGTCCCCTTGGTCGTCGCCGGTGTACAAGGCGCCCGCCGCTGCCTTCTTGTCCGGGGGCGTGAAAGGGGGTTTGAAAGGCGTGGCGGCGGGTAAGATGGCAGTGGCAGGGGTAGAAGACTCGGAGGCCGAAGCGACGGTGACTGTGGGGCGAGGCTCCATCAGCGGCACGAGGGCGGCGGCCAGCGACGGGTGCGCCCAGGCCAGAGGCTGCAAGCAGTTCCCAACCTCCCTTAGCCAGCCCCCACCAGTCGTCGCACGCCGCCGCCCTCGCCGCCGCCGCCATCGCCGTCCTCCTCTCTTTCTACCATTCTATCGCAACACGACGGAGACAACAGAATCAAACAGTTCGGAAGGGGCAGGGACAGGGTGGGGTGGGGCAAAGGCAGCGGCGGGGCGGGCGGCGAGGGACGTGGCAGCTTCATCATCTTTCACTTTCTCTCAACAGCTTACTCTCCACTACAAGAGCGTTAATATTAAATTATGTCTGGATTAATAGGCGAGAGACAAGTACATGTGAATAAGCAAGGGTGTAGTGACATATTTTGTATTGCGGGAGTTAGACCGTCGGAGTATTAGCATAGTTTCCGAGATCAAATTTATTATTTCAATAAATTATAATAAAGATAATTTTCACAATAATCTTATTTCATTCATCATTTAAACTCAAAATACAGTTTGATACCCATATATGAACCAAGTGGTGAGCCAAATTTAGATCCATATTAAGTTTGGATTTGGAGATTGGAGCACGATAAATCTGAACGAGAATTGATGAAGAAAACACACGACATGCGATTTGATTACTTATCATAATGTTTTCCATTTTGGCAAAGGCAAAATCAAAAAGGTATATAATTCAGATAAAAAAGAGACCTACCTACCTTGCTCGCTGGCATGCGCGCGCCTTTGCCGCCAGTGGCTGGAGGAGGCACCAAGGGAGGCGTAGGTGTGATTGTAAAAGCCTTGGATGATTCCGGTGGCTTCACCGCCCAAGGGTTCGTTGGTTGGCGGGTGGGGGTGGGTCCAAGACGCGTCGATCCCTGAGATCCAAACACAAGAGCACAGTACATCGATCCATTCGGGGATAATCGATAACACAGAGATCGAGCAGTAGCTTCTTAGTCTAGTTGGAGTAGTGGTATTGGATAGTGCGGACTGAGAGTGGCGTAGTAGGAATTTTTCGTTAAGCTACCAAAGAAGTGAAACAAGTGGTTGAAATAAGTATCAAAGAAAGTTTAAATTCAATAAACGAATTCCAACTTTCTCGTTTTCAATTTTTCTCTACTTCGGAAATTAAAAAGTTTCCTCGCTAGGCAATTTTTCAATGTCAGTAGTTCAAAATATTTACGGTCTTAAATATAAAATATTACTCTATGGAATGAAGTTTGTTTCACTTATTGCTTAGAAGTACATCATTAAAATCTATAATAAATTGTCTTCAATTATTAAATTACGGAATACTTTGATAATTGTAGAATGAGTTAAACCCAACGCTGTAGTCGGTGCGGCGTGGTTGCATAGCATGAGGTTTACCACTAACCAGCAGTTTTCCCTGCGAGCTATACCCTCCCCACTCACTAGCACAAATCCCTCAGTTTTCCAGCTGGTGTATGAGACAAATATCTACGAAAGTTCCCAAGCTATTTATTTTCTATTAGTGAAAAGTTCTTTTTCTCAAGAAGGCAATCCACTGTACTATCGCTATACCTTACTATTTTCCGTTAGGTCCCAACTTCCGATCAATTTCACAAATACATTGTTAAATTGATGGTTGGTTGCACAAAAAATTAATTACCAACAACTTGAACAGACCTTACTTTATGAAATAGTAGAGAGAGTTTGTAGTTTACCCTTCAACAGATATTTAATACTTCAGATAAGAAAATGTTACTATAACGACAATTGTACTTTAGAATTGTGAGTGTATTTTATGATGGTATTTTCTCAGTAATAACACTTTATAACAAGGCAAGAGCATTTCTCCCGTTTTACAGGTAGTTAATACACAAAAAGGTCGTACCTGCTTTTTCTCGTAAGAATCAGATGCCGCCATCCGCCCCTGCACACATACACAGGAATTATACTCATAACCCAACTAATGGACACAAAACTGAGATTTTATGACATAAAAGATACAAAATAAGCACCAATAGTTTGTATGACAATATGTACATGTTCCTTACTATCAATTAACACAGCAATCTTTGTTCTCTACACGAGAAAAAGGGTAGACAATTCAAAAGGCTAGGACACAAGCAATTGATCGACTCTCGCCGTGCATTTATAATTCATATAAATCAGCCACTGAGATATTACACAATCTTTTACGTAGCACATATTTTTCGACCAGTAAGACACTCACTTATTAATTTTGTCATAGTCTACGTATAACTTGTAGCATGAGTCTTCCGCAAAACTGTAGTAAGAGTCATTGTAGTTGTTTTCTAATTTCTCACTTACAAACGAGTCAATAAATTCTTAACAAGTTTTCTATTTAGAATACAAAGATAGCGTCATTAGTTTTGAATTTACAAACTAATAGTTTTTCATGTTTCTGAACTTTGTTGAAAAACTGACGAATATAATTGATAGTTAAGAACAGAAATTTGGACCTAGAATTCATATTTCAAACCGTTAAATAGTAACTGCGATATTTTCTGACATTTTGAAATCTCTTTTGGAAATTTGCTGTCATCCAAGTTGAAGCAAGTCTCTAGTTTCAATTGTGCTGAATACATACGCGTGAACGGACTAACCACTGGAAATTTAGAAATGCATAAAGATGTATCACTTGACATTCGCATTAAGCCATTCCACATCAGGTCGTGAAGATTAATACAACGAGAATACAGCTTCTTACTTCAAATGAATCCTCCAATCGAATTCTTACCTGCAGCAAATCCATTCTCTGCCACCAAGAAGTAATTTTCACGAAATACATTTAAGACAGTATGAAGAGTAATGTACATTTTGAAGTTCGTAAGTGTGGGTAATATTTCAAAGAGGGGGGGGGGGGTTAAAGGAATACGAACGCATATAAAAGTACATGAATGAACTGACTTGAAGCTGTAGAAATGTGACTAATGAAACAAATTCATTCCGCTCATCAGAGGATTTGGCTACCCTATTACTACGTATTTGTGATACTACCTCGCGTGCTGGCGCCGCGCCCACATCGAGGGGTTGCGGCGCCGAGTCCCAGTAGGGCCGCAGCGGTCCTCGCAGTGGCAGCGAACCGGCCTGCAGCACGGCCATGCCGCCCACCAGAGGCGTGGCGGTTGCGTTGGGAACCGTCGTCATGCCCGACTGTATCGTCTCCAGCGTCCCCTCGTTGCTGGGATACATTGAGCCTCCAGAGAGCACGCACGGGCCCGAGGACTCACGCATTTGCTGTCCCATGGGAATGTATTGGCGTTCTCCCACACCCATGTGGTATTTTGACGAAGAGGGAGGAGTCATAGGAGGACCCGCGTACTGCACTAAGGGGACATTATGTTCAGCTACGGTCGGCCTTGCATACGGAATTGGTTGCGATTGACCCATCTGCGGTGCGTATTGGGTTGGTTGGGAGGATGCTGTTGATTGAGCATATTGCAGTGGTTGGGTTTGTCCCATTGATTGAGCGTATTGGTTCGGTTGGGAGGGTCCTGTTGAATGAGCGTATTGGTTCGGTTGGGAGGGTCCAGTAGAATGAGCGTACTGGTTCGGTTGGGAGGGTCCTGTTGATTGAGCATATTGATTCGGTTGGGAATGTCCCGTTGGTTGTGTGTATAGATGGGGTTGAGGTTGGCCTCCAGATTGAACATATTGATGGGGTTGATGTTGGTCGGGTGATGGACAGTACTGATGAGATTGGACCTGCCCCGACTGTTGAATATGCTGTTTACTTTGCGTTTGCCCCATCTGATACGCGTATTGCGACGGCTGGAGTTCCTGGGCAGATGGTTGTGAGTACGGGGCAGATTGGGATTGACTCATTGCTTGAGGATTCCCCATCGGTTGTGCGAATTGCATCCTCGGAAGTTGCTTCGTCGACTGCGAGAGCTGTGAAGACGGCAGTTGCCCCCCTGATTGCGAATACTGTTTGGGTTGATGTTGTCCTCCGGACGACTGTGGTAACTGTGTTGGTTGGGTTGTCGCAACCGTCGGTTTGTCATATTGCGTGGATTGAGGCGCCAGAGGAGGATGCGGGGATTCCGACAAGCCTAGCGATATTGACACGGCGGGTGTCGCGAACTGTGAGGATGAGGATGGCATGGTCTGTCGCACGAAATGCGAGGACGAGGATGGAATAACAGGGGGTCCTCCTCCGCCGTGCGATGACGAAGACGTAACATTCGCTTGTGTGTGCTGCAGGGACATAGATGGAATGCCAGACGTGCGTTGGCTATCCGTGGATTCCGGAGCCTCGTACAGCGTGGGCGGTGGCGTGCGTGGAGGCGAGGTCCGCATCGGGGACATGGGACGCGTCGGCTGCGACGGAGGAGCCGCGACAGAGGTCACGTGCAGGGACTCGAGGCCCGATGGATACTCCTCAAGGTCGCTCTTTCCGGACCTCTCCGCGTCCAGGCGCCGCTGCCGAGCGATGTTCTGCGGGATCGCGGTTTCGCGCGCATACTTTGACCCACACGTTAACCATTTCCCAATTTATCAAAGTTCTCGACAATCACAACTACTTTCCACTAAATGAAGCAATAAAAATATTCCATTACATATTTTCAAGAATAACGTACGATCAATGGAAAATATCATCTAGAGATCCGTACTGATTTACCGCTTTCAACAAAATAGAGATTATCAGCTCATATTGTGTACACGAGTATAAATGATAAAATGATATTTCTTTTTGCATTGTCAATACACTTAACGAGAAACTCTTATTTTATAATTGGCAGGAGGCAGTATTTTACAATGCGTCAAACTAAAGTTTACAAAATCTGTATCCAAATATTTAAAAGTAGAGCAGTTCCAACTTACCGTCTGTGTCAACGGGCACAATTCAGTGAGAGATTTTTTCTTTGTTGTCTCTGAAGACATTCCGGCAGCCATTATAACCACAGGTGGGGTTTTATAACTATCTATTACAGTTGTTTTCGCCATCTGCGAAATAATATTTGTCTAATGGCATCATTAAGCAAAAACTAGAAGCAAATTCTTAATGTAATATTTGAGACAGTGTTCCCGTTATTCGCAATACTAAACAAAAAAATGTAATTAATATTCTTCAAATCCCTTTGTTAAGTAAACATACAACAATACAGAGAAGCTTCTAGAAAGAAAGGGAAGGCGAATGAACTGCGTCTTGCACGAGCGTTGGCAGCGAGGGGGAGCTGACATAATGGTTTATTAGCCCCCAGAGACTAAAAACAGTTTTTAAGATGCTATAACAAACTAGACTTTGGATATCCATTAGGAACTCCGGGAAATTCCATCTATCACAAAAATTCATTCTAACATTCAACATTATTCTTTTAGGGGTGGGCCGTGGTTTCTGTGGCATGATTTTAGCGGCGCAAGGACTGTGTGACATACAAGAAACGAAGAGTGGACCCGGAGGGGAACAGACGTCATCTCCGTGTTGTCCGATATCATGGACCGTGCAACACATCTCCTTCGGTGTTTGAAGTCCAATTAAGCGGAAGCCAGCCGTAATATTTCTCTCGTGTGTTGTCATGACGTGCAACGTCATTGGATACGACACAGGGAACCCATCGCAACAAGTCGTTGTGAGAAAAGGAACTGTTACTCGTGAACGGAGACAAGTCACGTTTCGTGCGAGAATCGTGACATATTCGTACGAGTGGATGGTCGTTGCTGCTAAGAGCTCTTCTGAAGACTGCACGTCAGTCAAGGGACGTTTGGGACACAAACCGTCACCCGACGTCCGTGACCAGTCGAGCGACGAGTGGGACGGTAGGAATTCGAACCTGATTCTATCAGAGGTCACGTTGGCATATTCATCTCTCTGCATCTGGATCTTGATGGTATGAAATTTTATCTTATGTATTCTTTGTTCCTGAGGGTTTGTGACGAGCGACTTTGCAAGAGTTGCACCAGTGCATCGCACGAGACGCCATAAAGAACAGAAGGCGTTTACTTGTTTTACCCTTTATATAGAATTAATGGAAGTTCTCCCGAATTTGATTTCTTATAGTCTTTTTAAAGCTAACAAGAAAGACACTAGAATAAAAAGTAATATGCGAACAGCATGCGCAGAATTAAGTAACCGTGTAATTCATTGTAGAGTAATTGGCAATATAATGTTTACATTGTTCGTTGCTTATTGGGAAGGTACTTCAATCTCCCTTCCAAATTCTTATAATACCTTTAACGTCTTTTTTTGTGTACATTTCATTGAATAAATGTATACTTTTTTATTGGAATTGAGTTGCACTTTTTTCCCAAAGGAGACATTTAGTTTTCGCAGTACCCCATAGAAGTGTGCAGGCTCTTAGGCCCTTAAGGTCTTTTAGTTTTAGTTATTAAGTTCTTAATTAGACTTAATAAAACTTTAAACCCATGGAGAACTATGGGCAGTTACAATAAGGAAATACACAGTTTTGAAAATGCGTTCAATGAAATAGCACGATAGAGTAATATTTCTACTTTGTGGTGTGTACATAAAATATGAAGAAACTTCATCACTAAGTTTGAAATTTTGAAAAATATATTTTACATGTTTTATTTAGAACAAAGGTATTAATACAAAAAGTTTATAGATGTTAATTCAAACTTCTTTCAGTCACTAACTCTATATTTCATAAGTATTTCTTCAGTTCAGTTTTAACACATTTGAAGGATTATAAACAAAAACGTCATTACGTCACGTTTGGGGAAATGCACGGTTAACAACTATCATCGTAACTACTATCATCGTAGTTATAATGATTAATAAATGCGACTTAGCAAAGTATTTTTTATAGTTCCAACTGAAATGATTCTTTCATGGAGAGGAACGTGATCTGACAATCCGAGAGATAGCTATTCTTATATATTTATTTCATGTCTTAGTTCAGGATGGAGCCAATATCAAGTTAATCCATCCTGAACTAAGACATGATCAGTCTTCCAAGCTACCCATGTGATTAGGGTACAGGAATAGGGAAGGAGGGATGTTGCTGGGGAGTTTACTAAGCTAACCTACGTCTGCAATAAGTGTACGAAACGGAACCCAGGTTCTTAGGGAACAGAGTCGAAACCAAACTTACGTCCTTGTTCTCGTCGGATTCCGGGATCGCCGCCGGCTGTTGTTTGCCTCCTGCTGCGGGCGCATCTCCACCGCGTTGTTGACTGAGTGTTAGGAGTTTCTTGGAGAGGTCGTCGGTGGACGAGGACACCGTGCTGAGACCCGGTGAGGTGGTGACTGAGGGTCCTCCAGAGGACACTATAGACGCGGGCGATGACGCCGTAGAGCGGCGCTTCTTGGATGTGGAGCTCACGTTACGGCTCCGACTGGGTCGTCGCGCCGCTGATCCTTGCTTACTCCCTGTCCTCGACGCCGCAGAGCCAGCGCCGGGAACGGGGCCGCCAGTGGAAGAGCCGTGGCCAGGACGCGAGGGCGCCGGAGTTGGTGCATTGGCAGGTGTGCGAGGCGCGTTGGCTGTGACCGCCGAGGTCGTGATGGCCGTCGAAGGGCTAGGCGTGGATCCGACACTGGTGGGAGGTGTAGCTGTGCCGCGACGAGCACGAGCTCCAGCTCCAAGAGACTGATGTACAGCGCTGGCTGTGATAGGCGAGCGACGGTTGTTGGATCGACGGCGCTGTTGTCGACGACGCATCGGGGACACGGTCTCCACTCGGTCGCGAAGATTACTACACACAACATCCAATGGAATGAACACGAGCTATGCAAGTCTATGACTATTATGATGATAGGACCGTACATCATTTTTATAAGAACCACCAATATTGTTTCCAGTTTTTCAGAAAAGGTACTTCGCGCGACCTCACGATATAAAAGACCTAGAGTCCAAGATATTTTTGTTTTCACGAATATAATTATTGTCAATAGCACAATTAATGTTATACGGTAATTAGGGATGAGTTCATTCTGATTCCTGACATCACTACATTGAGAAACACGCTCTTATTTCTTAATGCTATTATTTCTCGAAATTGTGATCAAGTAGTTTAAGCATCATGTATTTACATTTCAATTCTAGTACTAAATACCTCGCGAAAGAGTCGGACAAAGCCAGGTAGGCTGCGGTGGCTGGTGAAGGACCTGAAGGCACCGCCGACGCCGCCTGCAACCCTCGTGCGCGTCTGTTGATGCAGATGCCGCCTGGGGAACTGGAGGTGGCGGAGGATTGGCTGGAAGACGCAGACTCGACGCGGCGGCGGGTGCGCGGAGTCCGCGCTCGTCGGCCCGAGGGCCCCCCCGCCGCCGCGCCGCCGCCGACTACACTGCCACCGCGTCCTTTAGCGCACCGACAACAAGAAAAAATAAGAGATATACACTTGAACCTCTCTTAATCGGTCTCATCGGGTCACAGACTCGTTAACCGGTTAATCCGAGGTTTCCGTGAAAAATCGATTGTATTTCAAAAAGAAACTTGCAATTTTATCTGGTAATCATGAATATCTACCGTACGACTAAAGCAATTCCAGAATTAATCCAATTTGTCCCATTGAGACAACCATATTTATTCAATGTTTTATAGGACCAATGTTTTATAAGTGCGTCGTTTCAGCGAAAAACATTCCAAATGTCACGACCTGGAGGTGAGCGACCAGTGGAAATCCCGCAGACATCTGTACAACTCTGTACTTTCCCATGTTATGAAGCGAACGTTTTTGTTTTAGCGCGTCAATCTAGAGATCAGCTCAGGGGCTTTATCTTGGGACGGTACCTAAATTCTTGCGTATCGCCCGTTCACACTTTACTTGTTAGCATGAGCAGGCGTAGCAAATGCTAATCAAACGGAGAAAATGTCATAGATATGTTTCAAGATCGGGGGATGATGTAACGGGCCTCGTTAAATTTCAGTCGCCTTCTACATATAAGGTGAAGGATACTGCACTTAAAACTTTACTTGATAAACCTCGAAAACATCGCAGCTTATAAGCATCACACCATCATTCAATGTGTAATTGAATATTTCATTTTCATTCATTACTTACTGTGTGCAGCTTAAACACGTGAATATTAGAGACAACATTCCAAAATCAAATTCAGACTGACTGCTTTACCGAAGTGAGAGGTCGTAGCACTTCGTCGGTAACTAGCTTTAAATGACTTAAGAATAGTCATTTTTCCACTCACCGACAACGATTGGAATTTCCTTGATGCGCCCGCCACCGCCGGTGTTAGTATGAGCGGCGTTTGTGGAAAGACTGACAGTGGAGTTATTGGTCACCCTGCCGGTTCCACTGTTGTGTCCTCCTCCACCGCCGCCACCGCCAACAGCACCAGCGCCGACGCCGACGCCACCGCTACTGACACCGCCACCGCCGACGCCACCGCCACCGCCGCCGCCACCGTTGATGATACTGCCCCCGGCGGCGAGGGAACCCGAGGCCGCGGGTGGATGCGCCACCGAACCCACAACTGAAGCGCCGCGACTAGCTGATGGTGCGCGCAGTCGCTTCACGGGACTATGGCCCACGCGCCTCAAGCTCTCAAAGCCTACGGGAATGAAAGAGACATCATTCAAAACCTAAAGACACGTCCTAATATTGTACTGAATCAGTTGTTAAAGTACTACCGTTAATTACAATGTTTTACCGCAACATAAAATCGTGCAACATACAATTTTAAACCACGTTTTCCCCACACTTTTCAATGACATTGGATCGCAACATGGTATGTTCTAAATGGCGTGCTAACTGTTCACATAGAAGGCATTAAAGTGGTTCATAGAATAAGGAAAATAAAGAATGATGCATTCGTTATGTTGAGCTACCGAGTAAGCCTACCCTTGCCGAGAAAGCGACTCGTCCATGAACAGGATACGGAGACAAACTTGACACAACTAGCTTGGAAATGGAATTCATCCGGTCTACAGGCTGGTCAATCGCTAACCTGCAATGGCATGCTCCCAGACGCTCCAACCACGAAGCCACGCCTCCACTTCTCGCGCACTTGACACCTGCGGAGGACGTGGGATCATCCCAGTCTATGGATCGATTCTCGGCCGCCAGACGTAGACAATCCCTGCGGCGCTGAGAGCATGCCGTCTCCACGGGACCGGCCCCGCTCGCTCACACCTACGATCAGGTCGACGCACCTCAAGTCTCATAGCTATCCCCAATCCTCACTTCCCTTTAGCGAGTTTCTGCGTTATCTTTTATGCTTTTGGTACAGGATTTTATACGAATAACCCTGCAGTAGTGCCTAGCGTACACGCCTTCTACCTCTGGTTCTAAACCTGTCCAAGAAGGATTCGCGGTGGTGGATGACGCGGGGTTCGCGGCGGCTTTTCTCGGGGTACTCCCCTTTCATTCCAACTCATCATTCTCCCATTACCTCATTCGCACATCACTCTTCATTCCCATCATTGGGAGGTCGAGAGTGTACAACGACCAGAGCGAAGAGGAACACCTTTCTGGCGATGCCTCATGAGCATTGAATGCTGTTCAAAGTCCTCTAATACAGAAGCAGTTCTAGCATGATTTCTTTCATTCACCATGCAGCCCAATTTCGATCACATAGCAGGATTTTATTATTTTATCTCACAACACAAATAATATTTCACCCCATGACGGGAAAATGTTCTGTAAGATTCTAGCCAAAAGAGCCTTCCAAGATGATCTCATGGTGACGCATCACCCATTATGCCTGCTCCCTCGTCTCACAATAGATTAAACCCATATCTACTGATAAATCCCCATAGCCTCAAAATTATTTAAAAAACGAAATGACCAGCCCCGCCAACATTGCTGCATTGCTATATTTATTACAATTCAGTCTTCTTTCCGATATTTCCTAATACGACCATATTTTATTAAAATAGGTCACTGGAGGGAAATGGGAGTTTTTATGTTGTGCCAATTTTCGAGAAAAATGTCAACGAGGAACACATCCTACAACAATTTTTATCTAAAAAGACAATACAAGAGTATCCTTCAAGAGACAAAACAGCCTTCAGTATATGCTTCAATATCATATACGTCTGGGGAAAGAGACAACGTTGCATATAGCTATACCGCCATTATACTGTTTCCGATGATACAAATAACCGAGCCTAGAATTTAATATCTCACATAGGTTGCACCGTGCTTTTATAGACAGTCAAAACACTAATTTATATTTAATCAATATTTATATTCTTTATTTCATTTATTATATTAAATGTGAAGGTTGACAATGACGTTTCAAGGCTCTAAATTATAAAAAACAGTGCAACCTATGAGACATTGATCAGACAGTCAGAGAAAGTGTGATTGCGTAGATACTAGAATTTAATAGCCTATAAACGATTTTGTTGAACCTAAGCTGATGCAAATTATCACAGCATTACGAGGAAGTCTGTAACGAGTGGACAGGGAATCAAATGAGGAACCATTGTAAAGCAAAGGCAAAATATAGGAAATAATACAGTATATTTGAAACGATCATACAAGATCTTTTATTCACCTAATGTTGACAGAAATTGACTGTCGAAACATTTTGTTGATAGCACACGAGAAGGTTGACAAAATATAGGATATATCTGAAATGCTGGAATTTTCTGAAAACTTGTCCCGGCGGGAGTGGCGGAGAAGTGTGCCCATGCACTTTGTTATCGATGTCTGAGAGATAACTACACTTCGAGCAAAATCCCAAAGAATGTTCGGGGGTTATAAATTTTCTGAACATACCCAACTGTCATCAAAAGTCACTAGACGGCGCATCGCAAAAAGAGACATGACACATTCTCGAGGCTTTATATGGAAGTCCCAAGTGTGCGAGGGATAATAAGCGTTCTTGGCAAGCATTATCTAACAAGACAAAAAGGATTGCTCTAGAGGGTTCGATAAAATAACGTAGAAACATTAATATTATCGGACTTCCTCATACACGTGTTAGCACTTCACTTCTCCACAGAGAATTGCGGATACCATTGTTAAAAAATCACCACCAAACTAATCAACATGGACAACGGAGAAACCGAGCGTATCATGTTTTTTTAACCTTTTGTCTGATGTGTTAATAAAATATATTTGTTTCCGTGCATTTCATTCATTCGGACGAAAAGTTCATCCTAGTGAGTTAGCTAATTAATACTTGGAATGGAATCAAGGCGTGCTACGTTGAGTGACCCGTCCCTTCCCTAGGCGTCGAGAATATACAGCGTGATCCCAATTTCATGGCACAAATTTTAAGGGTTGGTACAAGACACTGTAACAATCATGTATTGTATAGGATTATATGGGTGCAAGTGACGCGGTGAGGCGCAGATGACATTTGAAGGGTCCTCTATATGCGACTCCACTTGACTCAGATAAGGATCTCGTTGCTCGAATATCCGTAGCTGCTGCACGTGTGCGGGAAATATCTGGAATCTTTGAATGTGTATAAAGCCATTCCACCGACATTTTCAGGCGTGTATCACTGATGGTGGACGAAATATTGAACAGTTATTGTAAACATTGTACTTGTCAACGACGCTATCAATAAACACCTCTTTCCTTATTTCTTGTGTTTGCGCCTCACTTACGTCCATGCATTCCTATTCAATAAATATTGTTATAGTCCTGTAGCAACCCTTAAATTCGGGATCAGTCTGTAACCTAGCGATGGATGTAGGTTGGCCTACCAGTCGATTTCAAGTTGCGCAAGCGAACGCCCTTGCACACACCGCGCCGCTGGCCCCCCGCCACCGCGGAGGACGCTGGGTCGGCCGCGGGGGAGGAGGGGCTGGGCGCGGCGGGCGCCGACGTGGGCGCACGCGGAGGCGTCAGGGCGGGGTCGCTACGCAGATGGCAAGCGCGTGATGGCGACGAGATGATTCCTCAGCCGAGCGAAGGGGGCTGGTGGCGGCGACGGACCCGCTCACGCACCAATGCAGCTGTTGGCGCCCAAATACACACACAATTGTCTATCTACTCTTAATTATGGACGTTCAACGTTAACCATGGAGAAGATGTGTGATAACGTTTCAGTCAGAGTCGGGAAACGGATAAAGAGCTTCATTTTTTTACAAATTGTAGAGAACATTCCCAAGAACCGACCTGCTGATTATCCTGCGTACTCTGTACAGAGTTTATATATGTAAACGTAACGTGCGAAACAAAGCATCATCAACGTAACGTATACGATAGGAAGCGTTGTACGTTATGCAAAAACTATCTATTCTGTTTCCATATCGAACTCTTGATGCGACTACGCGAGTGGCAACGTTGTATGCAGAAGGCATTTCAGTTCTCTTTCTCCTATTTCTAATATGAATGCAAAAATTATACTTTTGCTTCCCTAGAAGTGATATGTTTGGAATGTACGTAGTGAGAAAACCTTATATTGAGTACAATTGATTAAATAATTAATTATCTACTCTGCCGAAAAAAAACCGTTTGTAAATTTATGAAAAACTACGATCCGACAAGAACACTTCAAGAAACGAACGGGTCTAACGAGATATTCCATTTATATACATTTTACATCTTCTCATTCTGTGATTGTCTATGATAATATTAATTTGTATTATTTAAGATGTGCAGATTATATTAAAGACAAAATCAACGTTTAGATGTAAGGACGAACGGCACGGAATGATACGTGGTGACGAACAAGTCTGGAAGACGACGAAACTTTTACGTGTCCCTGCTTAATTCCAATTAATGTTTTAGAATACGACAAGGGATATACTACAACAATCCTTTACTTGCACACCAACATTTGTGAACCTAAAAAGGAGGCAAAACCACAGCCTTGAAACGTTGTTCGACAACTATAGTATAAATGTGCTCATCCTGTGATACCTGAAAATAAATCTGTGATTTTGATTGACTTTTATATAATCTGCGCATCTCCTTAATATAAATTGATCCGATAAATGTTCATTCCTCAACAGTACTAGAGAATAATCGAATATCACGGAAAAAATGCTACATATCTTTCCTCTTTTTGCCAATGTACTTAATTTAACAACAGTACTTCCCTTCTTAACCGGTCTCAGATTAACCGCTCTAGCCCTTACAACAGTTTTTTTCTCTCCTTCAGAGCTGCCAGACACTACTCAAATATTGGTTATTTGATGCACCTTTGCTGGAAAGTAAAACGGGATGACGTGACGTTGGGTGTGCAATGTGTTTGTGTAGTGGTGGGCACAACGGGGAATGGAGGGATTAGCCAGTTCGATTCCTCTTGCTTCCGAGTTCATTTTCATCTATTTATCAATCGTGTTCGTTTGTGTGTGTACGAACATTAAAATGAGTAGCAGTTTGTTTGTTCATTCATTGATAACCCTTCAGTAAAAATGGCGAATAAGTGGCCAATCTGTTAACGCCGAGCGGCCAATCATTTCAAGAGGCTAACAATGGTCGTTTGGTGTTAACAGATGGCCACCAAATGGCCATTTTTACTAGAGCTACGTGATACGTGATATTGCAGGTTCTCGTTTTTAACGAAAATCGTTTTTAAGTGGTCAAACGGATAACCAGCTAGGGTCTCGGTCTCAATCATACCTTAAGGGTTCTAGTCATCTAGACGTAGGCGAGACCTAAAAGCCCCAATTTTAAAAAAATAAATAATTTTTCAGAAATCAATCAGATCGGTTAAGAGGGGTTCCTGTAGCAGACAAATAAGTCAGTTGTAATTCTTACTAGTCCTTATTTGTTAGAACTTTATTTTCTTTTATTAACCAGTTTTTATATACCAGTTTCTTTTATTAACCCATTTCTTCATTCTAACAGTAGTGTCTCATTTTATTTAACCCCTCGCACAAACTGTACATTGTAAACTTTTGTCTATTGAAAAATTGAATTTTCTTTCCATGAATTATGTTCTACTGTTGATATTGTAATTAAACTGTATATTTTGTTAACCATCGATTGCTTATAAGGATAGGCATTTGATTTGAAATTACTTATTACCACAGAATGTCTGCAAGGCAAGTTTGTCAGTAATCTCCAATTGCACCTTTCAAGTTCACCATGGTACTTTTACAACTGATCAGTAGAAAAGAAACTTGGTAAAGGCGGTTGTAAATTCTTTCATTACATTAAAAATGATTAATATATTCTATAAACTATACACAATAATAGTAAAAATAAAAGATCTTACACAAGAGATGAATTAAAATTTGTGTGTGACGTTTCTTTGATTTCAGTGATCGATACTCACATTTTTCTTATTTTGAGGAGTCTTCTTCTTCTTCTTCTTCTTCTTCTTCTAAATGCTCATGTCTCAGAATTTTTATCACATAAATCAAAGTCAGCAATCTTTCGGTCCTTACACGTTTTCAGAGCGATATTCGTTGCCGTTGGTCTGAAAGTGCTCAAAGGATAGTTGAGAAGTGAGGTCCTGGATAGTTTAGTCCTCGTAGAAAAAGAAAAGTAACGAGATGTAATTAATGGAGCGAAAGCGCGGTGTTGTCATATGTCAGCTGCGGGGAGGGGTCTTCCGAAGCTCAGTCCATTTCAGACGGCATACCACTGCACCCACACAAGGCTCTAAATAATTTAATTTTCAACTTAGCACAATTAACTAATAAGTGTAGTCTTTCCACTCAGACAGGATCCCCTTTCTTTTTATTGGGGTTTTATGGCTCGCTGACATCGAGGTCATTAGAGTCCTAACATTTTTGTACAGGTGGGGAAAATGCTGTTACGTACTAAGGAGAGCCAACATAACTCTCCCCGCGTGTGGGACTCGCCGAATGACTCAGCCATACCCACTAAAACCCCTTCTAAATTACCAATTTCTGAACATAAAGACAGGAAAATACAGAAAAAAAGTTGCCTAAGTATTATAAAAACAAAAACAAAGAAAGATGTAAATTTAAAGAAAGAAGATTTAAATTTAAAGAAAAGGAAAAAGAAAAGGATGTAAATCCAAAACCTCCCGATTACTTGAAGGAGCCCCAATTCATTTATGGATTTAAGTTATGACATACAAATAAAGATCAGGTACTGCGCCAAAGGCCACATTCCTGAAGGAATCTAAACAGGCATACCAAAGTCGGTTCATTTTGCCCAAACATAACATCCGATCTGTTGGTTAGACTGCCAATCCTGAAAAATCTCCGTCGGATGGTACTATATTTGTGACACTCCAAAAGAAAGTGCTCCACGGTAAGTGTTGTGTTGTAAGTCTCATAGATGGGGGAGATGGCCATGTGTAAGATAGCAGTGGTCAATACGAAGACATGTATGGATCACTTCTTCACGTCTGTTCGCACGGGATGAAAACGACCAGGTCTTAACAGTCTTTTACCTTCCTCTCCTTGAATTCGCAATTTTCTCATTCGGCTTGCAATTCTTAAGAATAGACGAACTTATGGCAAGCTTTGTGTCTGGATCCACAGTTGATTAAGACGTTTCTCGGAACCCAACTCACCCTCCTGAACCGCTTGTCGGGTAACCAACAACGACTCACACACTAAGCACTGTACTGTCTCACAGTACTGGAAGTTTTTTATTTCAAGTTCAAATTTACAAGTTATAAGTGTTTTTGATATATATACAAAGTTCAAATTAAAATGAGTCCAAGCACGATCCAAATGCGACGAAAACAAGAAAGGAAACACATATATGGTCATGTCATCAGTTTTCACATATTTTCAGACCTTGTCTAGGAAGCATTTTGGTCGCATTTGGACTTATTTTCGTTAGAACTTTATGTAGAGTCAAAAACCTTGAAATTTTGAAATTCCGACTTGAAATAAAAAAGTTCCAGTCCCGTGGAACAGTGCCTACTATCTGTTTCAAAAAGCAAGAGACTCGAGTTTAAA
>NNCF01126202.1:349698-372941 GCA_002313205.1 Laupala kohalensis
GGGGGGGGCATTAGGGCTCGTCAACGCCAAGGTCATTTTCCTATCAATCTACAAATTTTGGTTAGTTTAATTCTGCGTTATAGGTATCATTTTGAAAATTAATTATATTTTATTGTGTCTGGAAGGTAAAAATTTGGATATTTTCTAGCGATTTCAAGAGAAAAGTCAACTTTGAAATTTAATATTAGCAAAACTATCAAGTATGGGACATTACAATTTGTACATAGTGTTGCTGAAATAGTTCTTTATAAAATGTATTAGTGTTATAACTTTATCTTTGTTAGAAAAAGTGTTCTTGTAATTTTTCTAAAACCTTGCAATCTTAAGATGAACTAATTGTACATCAGTAATCGGATTTAACAATATAATACGTATAAACTATTAGCTTATTAATAATGGTACTCTGTTGCTTTATATCCCTTGGAAAAACACGGAGGGTCCGGGTTCAGATAGCTTTACGCTCCGTTGCACATTGACATTCCGTGTTATAAAATCACCGTGTGTTTCATACGAAAAACTAGGCTTAATAGTTTTACTAATACTAACTTTTAGTTGACCCTTTCCTCTAAATCTCTAGAAAATCGCGTATTTTTACCTTCCAAAATCAATAAAATATACTCAGAGACAAGTAAGAAAATTTAAACTCATACCTTGTAACGCAGATTTAAATAAGTAAATGTATCATGTATAGTTCATTGTAATTTGATAGAGAGGAATATTGAACCGGAGGCTCAAACTCGAGTATATTGTTTTCTGAAACTGATTATTGGTCACCGTCCAGCACGGCGAGCTATTCGAGAGGGAGCGTTGAGTCCCAACAAGCCCCCTAATCCTCTAGATTACATATGTAATATTGTTTTAATCCAAACGATTTTCATAATATCACTCCAACCAAAGGAAGTTTGCAGAACGTTCTATAACCGCCGTCATTTAGGTATAGTACATCTTACAAGGTTGTCTCCTACATTTTGAAGTACATGAAATTTTTGTTGGGGATATGAAAATTAAATGTTTGCGTCTCTATTGCTTAGGGTTCATTTGAAAGAAATATAGAGCAAAAAGGAAGATATAATGGAGGCATAAAACTGAAAAGACAACTAAAATGGTGAAACATTAAATTAAAAAACAAACTGCACAATTCAGCGTATTATTTATATTACTTTTACAATATTTTAATGTTCCAGTGAATCTCTCCTTTTCATAAACATCATTTTTTTTTCTTTTTTCAAATGTTAAAATGTTACATTAAGGTAGAGCCATCTAATCTCTATAAAGCAACAATACCAGGAATAATCGATCATTTCAACATAAGGACCATTTTAATACTCATCATGGCATTGTATCATGGCTTTAGGTTCAAAAGTCAAAGAATTCTCATATCTAACTCACACGAAATAAAATGGCTCATTCCTTGCCGTTGGCACAAAATATTCAAGTCTTCGACGAGTCTCATCGGTTAACTAAGGCACGACATGTCAATTGACATTAATTATAACTAGTTCTAAAGAAATCATACATACGTTTAAAGAACTATGTATCAAAATATATTTTTTCCTTTTTCCCATCGTAAACCACATCACAAAAACTAAGCTCACCATAATAATTACATACATAAAATACAAAAAGACAAGTCAAAGCTTAAACATCAATTTCTAGACCTCGGCGTCGGAGAAGGTGGACGTGGCAGAGATAGGGCGTTGGTGGCGGGCGGGCCGGGGGCGGGGGCGTCGCGCGCGCGGGCGACGGCCGGGAGGTTCGGACGAGGCGCGCGACGACCAACGCGACCCACGCGCCGGGGGTCGCACGCGCACCGTGTAATGCGGCGACGCGCGGCTCCGCGCAGTGTCCACCAAGGAGCGTCGCGACGCCCCTCCGCGCGCTGAAGCAGATGCCGACACGGGGGCAGAGCCGGGGGACGAAGGGCCGCACAGCGACACGTAGCTACCGGCAGGGCGCACGCCTCGCGTCGGCTGGCGATTGGCGGGCGGCGCCGGCGAGCGACGCAGCGCGCGTACAGACGCTAGTGACCGCGCGGCGGAGACGGGGGAGGTGCGGGACTTGGGTCGGACGGAGGTGGACGACGGCGGCGGCGGGGGCGGGCGTGGGGGTGGCAGTGGAGGCGGCACCAACGGACGGATGGGCGCGGTGCTGGGTGGGCGACGCAGGTTTCGCGCCGCCGCCGCGGCTGCCACAGCTTGCAACTTGCTCTTGGCGGCCGCGCGGATCTTCCCTTTCACGTTGCACTGCGACTTGTTCTTGTTCTTGCCGCGTCCCTTGTTCTTGTTGGCGCGCGCGCGGCGTCGTACGTTGTCTTTCGGGGCGTCGCGCACTGGATACTCGACGACGCTGGCAGGAGGCACAGGCGCAGCCGTCTCGGGTTCCGCTGGATCGCGCAGTTTGCTCCAGATGCAGCGCTGCGTTTCCATATACTGCTCGCGCTCCGCCTCCCAGTCTTCGCCGCCGTCGTGCGCCACTTGCACCCACGACGCCACGTCCTCGTCCAGCGGCGGCGCCACTTCCGCCAAGTTCTCCGTCGAAGACTTGGCTTTGAGGTGGCGCGCGTGGCAACGCAACAGCACGAGGCGCGATCGCATGAGATCGTGTCGCCACAAGGAGAAGTGCTTCTCGAAGGAGTCCACTGGGAAGCGCGTGCGGCAGCCACTGAACGCGGCGCTGGGCGGCGAGTAGAACGTGGACATCCACGGCGTACCGGGCGGCCGCGGGGGCGGTGGGCGATACAGAGGCGGGCGATAGAGCGGCGCCCTGTACAGGGGCGAGCGGGGGACGAGCGGCGTGCGCGGTGCCGTCGGCGGTGGCGCGTTGGCGCGAGCCACAGACGCGCGAGGGGCTAGCGCGAGGCGGTTGGTCCCGCCCGCGCGCGACGCAGCCAGGCGCGCTGGAGGACACGCCGCGCGTCCGGGGCCGGCATTATTTCCTGTCTTGGTGCGAGCGCGCGCCGTCGGACGACGTCGCCCACCGCCGGCGCCGCTGGTGCATGCGGTTCCCGGGGCGCCGCCCGCCGCGTTCGATGCCGCACTGCTGGAAGAGCCGTCGGCGCCCCGGCGTCCTCGGTGGGCCGCGCGCACGTCCGCGACACTGACTGTCTTGCGGCTCTTGGTAGCCTGCAAGAGCGGCGGGTCCCGAAGGGGGGAGGACCCGATTCCCGTCCCCGCCCCCGCCGCTGCGCGCTTGTTGCCGCCCACGGCCGCCGCCTCCGCTTCCACCACAGCCTTCTCAGAGCTGAACTCGAAGCCGAAGTCGTCGAACGAGAAGGCGTCTCGCGGCAAGTATTCGTCGCGTACCACAAAGTCTTCACCACATGCAGAAGATTGATGTAGAAGGTTGACGAAGGACGCAGACGCGATTTTGTCGAAGGGGATGCCATCGCCCGTGTGGTTGATGCTGGTTAGGAAATGCTGCGCGCTGCTGACGCATTGCATCCCCGACTCATTAGAGGAGGCGCTATGCACGAAAGCTTGGCCACACGAAACACGAACCAAGCTTCCACAAGGCACTCATTGAGCACTTCCACTATAAATTTGGCTTGAGCATTCCAATTAGGTTTTAGTGACTTTCATTTTTCCTAACCGAACTGTTGTTAGAGACACATGGCCCCCTGCACGAGCTGTGATTGGCACAGAACGCACATCACGAACTTGACGTATGTTATTCTTTGGCGTCAATGACTCCCTAGAAATCATGTTTTTGTTTATTGTTTCACTGTGTTTTTAATGGTTACACCTCTCTCGTCCACAGAATATTATTTATGTTTGGTAATGTATGTAGAATCGCACTTGCATTGACATTACGATGTATGCAACTCTCTTTATTATTTTATTGAATCTGAGTAATTCAGTATTATTGTACGGAAGTGGAATGAATAAAATATATTTTTAGAAAATACCAAAATTGTCATACGTACAAAATGAGTACAAGCATTAATTAACATTAAATAACTTTTAATTCAATTATTTAGTCCATCATTCCACCGGGTAGTAATGCCAAAAGTTCGTTATTCGTTTGACTATAAAGGTTATGTCCAGAAATGACCTGCCGACATTAAATCTTCCACAAGTCTAAACTTGGTATAATTGGATGCACACATACATGGTGATATCGATTTTAGCTTTCAAAACACACCTTCCTGGCCATTTAAGCTATTTATAGATTACTGAATATTTGGATGATAACGTTGTCTCTTATGACAACAGAATACATTTTCAAAAATAAATTACTTTACCGAATTCTTTAAATACATGAAACCTGTCGTAAAAATCTAATATTTTCAATTCCTCTCTTGTTTTCTCTGTATTTCTTTATATAGGTCACCGAACATTCTGAAGGCATTTATTTTTTTGTTCGCCGTTTACGCACTTTCCACCATTGTCAAGAACGCCATGGGCATAGACAAATAGAGGCCGTGCTGCTCACGAGTTCCCAGTTCATAAGGTTTTCTTCTTAACCAAATTTTTTGCTACAAATAATATAGTTGTTCCTTTTTCACAAAACTAACGAACAGAGTAATTAGCAGGTAAACAAAGATGATTAGATTTGAGTGTGTGGTATAGTCTTTCCACTCAAGCGTGATTCCCAGAGGATTAAGGGTCTTCTCGGAACTGAACTACCCAATCGCCGGACCGGTCGGTGAACAACAATGACTATTAGAAGTCCCACTGTCCCACATTACTGGAACAATTTTTTAAATTTCAAGTTCAAGTTCCAAATTTTTAATTATTTTTTTTCAAATTTACATAATGTTATTACGAAAATGAGCCCAAACTCGACTCAAACGCTTCAAACGCAAGGTATGAAAATTAGTTAAAACTGATGACGTAATTGACGAACAGCTCCTTATTTTTTTTCGCCTCACGAAACAGAAAAGAGTGTGAGAAAGTTTTGGCAACTTTCTCACACTTTTCTGTTTCGTAAGGTCAACCAATTAAGCTCAATATAACTTTTTCAACATGCGTTTAATCAATCAAAAATGACCAATATGTTATTCAAGAGTACCTATTTTGACATCAAATATTAAATACAAAGGAATATTGTCAATCATATACATGTTCATACAAATTTATATACCTGCTATTTTGTGTATATGCACTTCTCTAAAAATAAAATATGAAAATAAAATTTAATTTTTTTAAATCGGAAAAAAAATCATTGTTTATTTAATTTGAACAATATAATAAAATCATCCTTTTTGGGATGGAGAGATACACATTTTCACTATCAATATTTCAGAATGTGTTTCCCTTGCAAGTTATCTTTCATATTGAGACATATACCTCCAAATCAAGATCGTCGAAAATATCTGAGGAGTTCGCGACGTTCCTCTGGGATGAAGTATGTTTTTTAAACTCCAGCAGCAACATTTGTTTTAGACTTCTTTCTTTAGAGCAGAGTAAAATAATTTTAATCAGAACATAACCGCACCCAAACTAATAGGTGCAGATTATTTTTCATCCACAGCTAATAGGTAGCAATAAAAAACAAAGATATCACAAGGCGGAAGCAGATTCGTATTATTTCAAAATAAAACTTAGTATCACGTAAAATTAATTATCATTCTCTGTAGAGGCTTTCAACAGAATGTCATATGTTATTCGCTTCGTTTTGTAAATAAGTTAATGTTTTATTTGGAGTCCAGTCAAAATGTAAGTCGATATTACAACACATGGCGATAACAAATATTAGAATCAGAGGTTTTAACCGAGAAAAAACTCCGAAAAACTAGTTTTAGAGCAAAAAAATTTTAATGCGGACAAACTTCTCTTACACAATACGCTGACACTAGCTGTACAAACCACGTTTCTAGCACAGCAAATATAATTAAAAATAGTTCTGTAACGGGCTCTTCTAAACCGTAGAGTAAATTACGAGTACGTCTTTTCTCATGCGTTTCCTTGCGGTTGCTTCGTGTTGCAAATGTCGCCGACTCAGGTGGGGCATCTGCCCCCAAAGGCGCGGGAGGCGGCACTGGGTCCCCTCGCGGCCCCCGGGGTCTTGCTCGCGCCCCCACCGCCTCTCCCGACGCGCGCCCCAACCCCGCCGCCAGGCGTCGCGTGTTCCGTCGGTGTCCCGGGGGACCCTCGCAGTTCGTCCGACGCCGCGGCGCCGCCCCCGGCCGTCGTGTCCACCTCGGGAGTGGGACGCGCAGACGCGGCTGCCGCCGCCGCCGAAGCGGAGAGCGTGGCCTCGCGGACGCGCGCGGGCGGGCGGCGGAGCGTCGTGGCACCCGTCCCTCCGCCGCCGAAACCCGACGGCTGTTCAATGCGACGGGTGTCAGCACAAATGCAAAATCATTTAAATTTGATCGATTTGGCTTGTGCTAACGTCGAAGCTTAGTTCGAAGTAATTGGAACATCAATCACAAGTTTTTTGAAAACACGACATTTACCAAAAAAGAAAAGGACACCACCTGACGCCGCTGGAACAATTTGAAGTTGTTCACGTGAACCAAGACACCGAAAAGCTGAATGAACGCACCAATTACAAATCACACAATTTTTTTTACCACCTGCTCCTCATCCTACAGTAGAACTCCTTTCAACCGGACCTAGGATAAACCGATCCTAAGATTAACCGACGTATCCCGTGAAACTGTTGTTCCTCCCTTTCGGCATACAATAGCTGGCAGGTGGTGACTCATACATTGATTGATTGACTGGCCTTTGCTGTTAAGTACAATGGACTGATGTGACGTCAAGTGTGCGATGTGTTGTGATGGGTAGAACAAAACAAGTTGCAACGACCTCTCATTTCCCCCTCTTTCCTTGATAACACGAAGAAATTGAAGGCTTTTTTTTTTTGAACGAAAATCGATTTGTCACGAGAACTTCGCATTAACCGGTCAAACGGGTAACCGGTCAGGGCGTCGGTCCCGACCACATCGGTTAAGAGGGGTTCTACTGTACTCTACCCCCCACCCTGGACGCCAAAGGAGATCGCCGAAAACCTTTCAACTGTCTGCTAACATATTTCATATAATTTGAGTGATTGGCGCACCTGCGCAGAACGAGGTTTCTTGTGCGCAGCGGGCGCAGACGAATCCTCGCGGCCCGCGGGCGCAGAGTTGCACGCCACTCTGCGCGCGCGTTGCCTCGCCAGTGAGCTCTCGTTGATGTCCACCAGCGGGTCATAGCATTGCGAACGCAGTCGCGCCGCCGCGGACCCCGACGCCGCAGCCACCGCCACCGCGGCCGCCGGCGACGGCGACGGGGCATCGGGGGCGCCGGGCATCGGGGCGGGGGCAGGGTGCGGGTGGAGGGGGTGGCGCGTGGACGCCGACGAGGGTGCTGTCGACGCCGATAGGGAGGACGTCGGGGACGAAGCGGCGGGCGGCGGCAGAGACGCCGACATGGAGCGTTCGTCCCCGGCAGGACTCGCCGATCGCGTGGGACCCTGCGACCCACATCGGAACCACTCAAATGCCCCTTCGAATTTTCCTTCCTTTTCTACGTAACCGGAAGGAGCAAGTCACACAAATAAGTGTTGGGCGTTCGAACATTAAAATGCGTGTTGACGATTCCCTATTATCTCATCTTTCACGAGTTCCTTTCGGAGATTTCCAGCATTTAAAAATTACGTCAACAAAAGTCGCTTAATCACTCTTTTATTATAAAACTATGTAAATTAATTTCTTGATTCCTGACAAATGAAACTGACACGTCTGGTAAGTAATAAAGAATACTTTAGAGAATTGTACGTGATGCTCCAATATATATCATGTACAACTCACAATCGTTCTGATGTCCTGTTTACTTTGTTACTGCTAAATATGAAACCGAGTGAAACTTGCATGCGACCAAAAGTAATCAGAGAACGTAGCATCTGTCACATAACTCAGGTAAATAAAATAGTGTTGCTACATAAAAGTAAACATTCCTAATGTCATAGAGAATATAGGTTAGATTGAATTTTTCGGGCGATTTAATCGCATGGGTTGAAATAGTAGTAGAAAAAGAGATCTTCAATAGACCTCACTGTTTCTAAAATAATGTACGTGATTTAGTTCTAAAGGAACCTATACTTATCCGGAGTCCACGATAAATCCGAGTCCGCATGCTCTTCAAGACCACGTCCAAGCGGAGACAAACTTGGTCCTCCAGTCAACACGAGAGACTCTACGAGATCCTTCCCAATCCAACCAATTAGAATATCAGAATTTATATTCCAGAATGACGAATCAAATTATCTTTATTAGTGTACAAGTATCACAATTCTTAAAATACTCTTTCAACGTTTGAATATTATTGAGCTACTTTACCATGCGCTTCGGGAGTTTCATGGTTTTGTTTTATTTTATTGAAAAAATGTTTACACCCATTAATGTTTTCTGTCACGAAAGCCTTAATAAAAGAATGTTGGCAATTAAAACTCATGTTTTCCTTCATCATCAATATATTAATGTAATAGTCATTGCAAATAAATAGTTATCCTCGCGGGATATTTGAAGCTAATTCTACGATAAGGAAAAGATCTCATCTCATACATGAAGTAAAATAAAAATATGGATAAAAAGTTTTTGACCGTTTTTCTTTTCGTCCTCTCTCTTTGCTCTTAAAAATTATTTGAGCTTTTTCTATACCTATAAACTATACATATTGTTAAGTATACATTATGAAGTTACTCAATAAATTATCATCTTCAATTGAAAGTTTCCCATACATAAAATGCTTAATGGTTTTCGCAGTGGCTGCATATTTTTGTAATGACATCTTTAGGGTATTACTGCCTAGGCCCTACCACCCACCTCCTATCTCTTATCGTCCAGTGTAGATAGCTTCAATAGCACGCTACATTTCCCATTTACAAGAACTACGATATGAAATGGCATTGAAAGCATCTCCGCTGCCGCGGTACCTGCATTCTCTTCCGATAGCGATGGTTTTCGCACGCGAACTTAAGCAGCGCAGTGGAGGAGGAGTAGAGCAGCGAGTGGCTGGAGACGGCGTTCAGCCCACTGTCCACTTCGCTGTCAGAGAGCGACAGCAGCGTTTCGGCGGCGGCGGCGCCTCCGCCTCGCCCCGCGCGCGTCTGTTGTTGCGGTTGCTGCTGCTGCTGCTGCTGCTGCTGCTGCCCGCATCCCGCCGCGACCGTCAACGCTGCCGCCACCCCCGCCCCTCCGAATGCCCCGGACCCACCGCGCTTGGGGGTGGAAGTGAAGCTCTTGGACGACGGGGCGCTGGCGACGGCTGCGGCCGACACGTCGCTCGACGTCGGAGTGGTGGGGCGCGAACGGGAGCGCCAGCGACTTCGTTCCACCCCCTCAAAGAGCAGCCGCAAACGAATAAAGCACCTCTGAACTTTGATTCTCCACACGTTTATACAGAAGAACCCCTCTTAACCGACCCTCGGATAAACCAGCGTATCCAATGGAACAATTTTTTCTCTCTTTCGGCGTATAAGAAATGGCGGGTAGTGACTCATGTTTGACGGGTCTTGGCTTGAAAGTGAAATGGGACGACGCGACGTTAGATGTGCAATGTGTTTGTGTTGAGGCGGGCAGAACAGGGAAGGAGTTCGCCGGTTTCATTCCCCTTCTGCTTCTATTTTTCTATGAATCAATTTTTTCGTGTTCGTCTACGAACATATAAGAAAATGAGTTGCAATGACGTCTCATTTGCTTGTTTATACGTGATAACCTGATTAAATTGTAAGCTATTATTAAACGAAAACAGATTTTTCACGGTAAGCTTGCATAAAACAGCCAAACGGGGAACCAGTCAGGGTCTCGGACCCGACAAGACCTATTAAAAGGGGTTCTACTGAATTCACACACTGATTTTTCTCACACCTTTCCCTTTACACCCCACTTGTTTTTTACTGCTACTCGACATCGACCTTTTCTTCACCAGAATGTATTTTTCTTCCTATTTTTTATTCTCGTGAAAAGCGAATACACATTTCGTCTACGTCCATCATCTGTGCTGAAGTAAGAGTTCGCGGAAAACGAAATCAATTAAAACGGATACAACACGAGTTGCAATTAACCCACTCCTTGGAAACTTCAATGCACGACCTAAGGGAGCTCACGCAGGACGAGCTCTGGTTTGACATTAATCTCTTAGTTTGGCAACTATCTTCTTTCCCATCATGCAACACAGGTTCACGCACCAATAAACACACTACAATTGCCAAAAATGATAGTTATTCGAGATCTGCCCAAAAACCACACATCCTCAAACCGAGATTGGAATCAAGGAAAATGTTTCAGTAGTTTGACATCTACCTACTTCATGATACTTTTATGATTGGTGGGTTAAGTCATCCGATGCGAATTTTACGTTATCTCTCTGAGATTTGGCGCGCGAGTGCTACTCGCAACCAATAGGGAGGTTCTTGGTCACTAGTCGCGCTCCAAAGGATTTACAGCCTTGCGGTGGCTCAGGGACTCGCATCGCCACAGAGTCCAATTTGACTGCATTTCACTTCTACGTCCGAGTTCATATAGCTGTGACTACTGAAAAGCGAACCCTCTTTCTTTTATCCACCTTCTACTACTCCTAATATCACTAACTCTTACTATTACNCTTTCTTCTACTACTCCTAATATCACTAACTCTTACTATTACTAACCGCTCCTTCTAACACCTTCGGGTGGGCCAAGTTGTTGGTAAACCCAGCAAACAATAGCCCCTACCACCCTTATCTTCTACCTCCTATCGCCCCATGTAGATAAGCGTCAATAGTACGCTACATTTCTCATTTACAAAATAATAAGAAAAGGTTAGGTCAAGTGGACCGGCACCCATTGAGCGCGCTTGCAAAAACACACCTCACGCGTCCCGCGAGACGGAGAGGAAGCGGAGCCGCGAAAGGGCGCTTTGCGTCCGGACGCCATCGCCTTGTGTGGATGCAGTGGCGGCGGAGGAGACGGCGGGGGCGGCAGAAACGGTGCGCAAGGCGCGCGCGCACGCGCAGCGGGGCCGCGGGCGGCGCGGGCGCTCCCGCCACCGGTCACCGCTCTACCGCTCTCTCGACAGCTGCCCATGCGCAGCAACCACTTCAGCGCTTTCATTACTTTACGAATTCACTCCAATCACACCTCTCTCGTAATCGTTCAAAGAAAAGAACAAAAGATCAATTCTCAACAGAATATCAGGAAACAAGTTCTCTATTTTAGTTTTTTACAAAAATTTGCTACCGATGCCTTGATATGTGCATATATTTCTCTGTGTACCAACACGTGCAGAAGATATGTGAAAAATTTCGGTCAGATAAAAATTGCGACGAATGGCGATCGACCCCACAGTCCCAAACGTGTCACACAATGTCAGACTTTCTTCATCATCGAACTTCCTCGGTTCGTACATAATATTTCATTTCGTATCACACACAATTCAGAGACATGAAATTATAAAAGGTTTAGTTAAGTCAATATAAATAATGTTTCGCAGGATACCCCCTCATATTATATAAATGCTACATTTTATAGGATGTATTATGTTACATTTCTACCACCTCTAGTTTTACCCGGCAATATTCCTGAAAATTTTATTAATTCTACTTCAAACGTGGGTTAAAGTGCCGAGAGAAGATTATTACAGTGCTAACATAAAATTATTTGAAATCATTTTCGTGGCGTCAAGTATCTTCACCGTCAAACTATTGGTCGCATATACATATGTCAATCTCTCTTTTTCTAGCAGAGTTCTGTAACGTACTTGATTCTAAAGCCGTGTCCTCCATGAGAAAGCGAAGCAACACAACTATAGAATAGTTTTATACCAATAAGACAGATGTATATGCAAAATAGAACGCCTTTGTTTCAAAACATCTCTTTTTCCCTTGCTTTGAATCGATGAATGTGGCGTCGGTGGTTTGCGTTGACACCATATCTCCCGAACGATTCGTAAATGTGTACTTTCACTTAATACGAGACCATGTAAGTGTCCACAGCGACCAACGACTATATTTGGACCAATGGGATGTTCTTCTCTCGACAAAGGTTAAAGCCATTGTCTCGTCTCGTGGTCACTCACGTACGCTACGATCTAATATCCTCCGAGGCAAAGGCTTCGTCCGGGGCACGGTGGGCCCGTAGCTCACCTCTGTGGATCGCTCGCAGCTGTTCAGGCGGCACGGGCTGGCTCGCTCTCCGCTTACCGCATGGGCGCGAGCTGTCCCGTTGCTGCGCGACGACGGGCACGCGCGCGGCAGCGGCGGCTCAGCGGGCGACGCGACGACAGGCAGGCGGCTTCGCGGGACAGTGGCGGCGGCGGCAGCGCCGGAGGTGGCAACCGCTGCAAACACACACACAGACACATCAATAGTGGCACGGGATGTAATAGTGTCTTTACAACTCCAACGAAATTACGTCTTGTACAGAGCAGATTCTCATACTTCCACGGTCATCTGAGCGCGCATTCTCTCATACAGAGAAAATTGTCTGTCCTTTGCCGTTTGGTACAGTGGTACGATTTCTCTGACTCCCGTATCTCTCTCCGCAACAAGACAAAAATGGCTGTTCCGAACAAAATTCAATGGACCAAACAAGATGTCGGTTCTCTTCCACTAGCAATGATCAAATGAATGGGATTGAAGGATTGGGAACGGGGGATGACGTGAAATCTTGGACTCAGTCAGAGGCACAGTCAATCGAGTTAAAAAAGAAGTTAAAGTATATAACAGAAGTATTTGTGTATCCGACGGAAGGTGTTGGAACCTCCATACACTTCGACATACTACACCATCATCAAATCACTGCGAAGAGGAAGACAATATGCAGGTAAATACACCCTCTTTTCTCCGCCCTATATCACGTCGGCCACCTATCCTCTGTTCTCTACCTCAAGAGTCCAAATGGCTATTGGATGCAATTTCACATTGAAATGAAAAACATAAATACATAATTTGTTAACACCTATTAGAGTTATTTACAACATCAAAGAAGTTTAGACAGAAACCTCGAAAACAGGGCCATGCAAGCCTTTTGCTGTTTTTTTTTTAGAATTAATTAGGAATATACCTTACATTAAATCCTACTGTTGAGCTCACTCGTGAATTCCGTACTCTATCTCATAGCTCAGAAGTTGAGAGAAAGGTTCCGGAAAGCATATGAAATAGGTGTCCTTTCCTAAGTAGCAAAATATTTGCCAATGGTTTGATATATAATTTATTAGTTACTCAGGGACGAAAATATTGTGACCAACTTCCTCAAAAATTTTGCCATTGTATTAATGGTATTCGACGTCTGCTCTTCTGGAAACTATGTACAACAACCTGAGTATTTTTGCAATTTCCTTTTGAATCAAATTTCCCGGTGAAGTCTCGCATTAGAGGCGAAACGTAGTGTTGTTTATTTTCTTTACTTTTTTAGTTATTACATAGTTATCTAAATTGTGTTGATTGTAAATTAAATTGCCTGCAAAAAGACTCAGGTCATTTGTGTGCAACCCGGTGTCGGAATGGCAAAATTATATTTTAACTGTTCTAAAAATTTAATTATAATATCTCCTGAAACATCTTTGAATAAACCAGAAAGGAGTTTTATTTGTTCGCTACCATTATTCGTCTATTCGTATTGTTTCATCAATATAACTGCATTTCCTGAGCTGTTAGCTGCACGTAGGGAAGAAAAGAGTATAACCAGAGTTGGAATTTTGCATTCATATATTTTTTTAAATTCCTACTGCTTTAACTTGAGTTGCGTTGTTTTAATGGTAGTAGGATACTTTAAATTCATATTTAAAATGTATATAATAAAGTATTGTGGGCATTTGTGCTTATAAATGTGCATTTTTGTCTTTAGAGCATACACGTACATTTAAAGATTTTGTTACCTTAAATATCACAAGTATTAGGCGATAACGATAGGCGATTAACTGGGGAGGGGGGGGGGTCAATATCCGATGAGAGATTTCTGCATACGCTGCCTAAACGGTTAGAGATAAGTGACAACAATGAATTTATTTTATTTACTTATTATGAATTTATTTTATGCCTTTTGGCAAAAGGAGGTTCAGGTCATGAGGTTCTTCCTCCTAACCGTTGGAATTGGGAAGGAGAGATGTTGGGTTGCCGAGGAACTTATAGTACCGAACAGACATTTGTCTGGAGTAGGTGAGGGAAACCCCAGCTGCAAACCTCACCTAATTCGGCCGAACTGGGTTTGAGCCCACATTCTACCACTCAGCGGGATCGTGGAAGCGAAGACGCCACCACTAGACCACAGCTGTCGGTAATAAATGGCAATATTCTTCGGCATTCAAAAAGTTCTGCAAAAAAAGTCCGCGACAGCATACTACAACGGTTAACTTAAAGTATCGAAAAACAGTTATTAAAAGTAAAAGTACTTCATCTTAAGAGAGTAATTGAAGTAGATAAAAATAAATAGTCATCAAATTAAACGCATTCTGTGTTTTATGCAATTAAGATGAAAACTGTTTCTAAATCGTACGATTTGGACGAATAGTTTAGATTTTACAACTGTTTCAGTCTTATAGGCAGCCGCCGCTACGGTCGTCGTGTGTTGCTTCAAGAGGACCGAGCGAGCATTCGACTGGCGCGCTACCAGGAATGACGTGCTTCACGTGAAGCAAACATTTTAGACTTGCCATTTTCGACTATTGTAAAGCATAAAACAGTTAGCGTGTAACATAACGATAGCACATGAGCGAAGTTTGCTCGCAAACAATAATACGTATAAATATTTAAAATATTTTTAGGCCTTATTTTTTTATTTGAGATAGATTTTCCGATTTACTCTCGATTGGTTACCGATCATTAATTTTTTTTAATATAATAGAGAAATAAACTGAGTGTTCAGAAGTTTTTCTACAAATGTTTTGCCACAACCTCGCACGTCTTTCTACTGCAAGTTTTTCAGGCGCGATTGCAACAATATAATCGCATCACCGGTGACTAAATAAACATAACCTCCCGCAGATCTTGGTCACTAGTTCGGTGACCTTGGTAACGAACCCATGCGGGTCAACGGAATACTTCTGGCACCAACACATCCAGCGATGTCACAAACACTCAATTGAAAAAGCGCGCGGAATTAACGAGAAGTATACTAACGGAGCAGAGAGGTATTATATGTAATGACGAGAAGGAAATACTTTAATAAAAAATATTTAAAAGAGCTGAATATCTTAAAGATGTGACATCACTCACATCCATTGAGCAGCCATGTCACTGGACGACGCCATCTATAGTATTCGTGAGATCGTTGGAAGGAGCCCACGTACCTCCCTTCGTTGGCTGTCGTAAATGGGCGGTGTCGTCTATTGTTCGCGATCCAAAATTTTAACGATTACAATACATAACATAAAATACGTGTACGAGAATTAATAATCATGATTGTAATTCAAATAGGCTACTTTAACAAGAAAATGTATAGAACATGGACTTGAGTATAGAACAAGTTGGCTTCCGGAAAGAATTTCGTTCAATAACAATATTATAGACAATTCCTATATAATAAAGCAAAGGCAATATATAACGAAATACCAACTCGGGAGTCGTATCAAGAAATTGATTAAAACTCAAAGGATAAAATTATTTAGACCACAAATACGAGANGTCGTATCAAGAAATTGATTAAAACTCAAAGGATAAAATTATTTAGACCACAAATACGAGAGAGAAAATTAACAAACAGAACCAAAGAATAACTGTCATACAGCAGTGCAATAAAATTGTCACTATTAATAACAGTTTTAAACATATATTGGTAACAACAAACACAATTCATCATCATAACGATCTCTGAAGTAGCCTTGTTTATTCAAGTGTACTTGTACCTAAAAAGTAAACAAATCTACTTCAAATGTCGTTAAATTGATTCAGTTTAATGATGGAGGAAAACAATAGAATCATAAACATAACCCTTTCCACTAAAGTCAATAAAAATGTTATTTCCACTATAACTTGCAATACTTTACACGCCATCTACGTACACGATAAATACAAAACAATAGTCAAAAAAGGATATTGGTTTTGTCTATTGGACATTGTAATTAACACTCACGTTCACCATCACACGTTCATTATCTACTTTGCGTAGATAATGAACAAATGATAACGCCAGACCATGGGTATCGTTACATTAATTAGGTGTTCCCCAAGGAATTCGTAATAATTACAAATAACAGAATATCCACTATTTATTAAGTCGAATACAATTACGTCTTGTTTAAATAGTTTCCGATCCAAACATTCCATTATGTAGGTTAGCAATTATTTGAGGCATTTCCTAGCGTTCTTTGAACTCTCGTTGTACACAGATTGCAAATATATAACTTACCTAGCACCTACTCTCCTGGAATTTATGACCTCAATTTCCTTCAAAGAGTTGCATGTAGATTATTTTCTTTACTGTTAGTAAAAGACATTTCTTCCAATAATTTAGAGATGATTCCAAACTTGTTTGTCGAATCGCAATTTGATTTTCACATGTTAATTGCTACAATGGAACAAAGCTAGTTCCCATAGGAGTTCCGAGTTCTTTATGGATAAACAAGGCAAGTATATAATGCACTGAATACAGACATGATTGTTTAAGTACTAAAAACAAACAGAATATATCATGCTCCGCATAAACACTGTTTATGAAACTTAGCAAGGATGTTTTTCGTTTTTTAAGAGTTATTCTGTACTGTCTCCTTTGTTTAAAATATGCGCTGAAAGCCAATTGAACATCGACCCACACAGTTGGTAGAACCGTACAATAGTACCTTTTCCCACCACATGCAGCGCAGATGCTGCAGTGAGCAATCGATGCACCTTATGAAACGTATCTTCGACGCACTGAAGACGCGGTGTAGCCGATCCTCGAGGGGAAGTGAGGTTAATTTTATTTGGAGAGTGGAAAAATCGTTTGAAGGAAACTCAGAGAACAACATAATTGGAAATGTTGTTTTATTCTTTCTTCAAGTCGCTGGTCGGGAAAGATGTAGTAGTGGAGCTGAAAAATGACTTGAGTATTTGTGGGACGCTGCACTCCGTTGATCAGTACTTGAACATCAAATTAACTGATATTAGTGTTACCGATCCCGATAAATATCCTCACATGTTGTCAGTAAAAAATTGTTTTATAAGAGGATCAGTTGTACGGTATGTGCAGTTACCTGGTGACGAAGTGGACACACAGTTATTGCAAGATGCTGCCCGGAAGGAAGCTGCGGTTCAAACACGCTAATTTTTATGAACTTATGAAAAATTATTTCAATTTTATTTCCCTATTATTGTTTGTTTTCCAAGTGACAAGATAATTTTGTTTAAAATAATGGAACTTAACAAGAAGCTTGTGTTAATAACACTGAGTACCAGAGATCAGACTGTTGTGAAATTTTTCCTACAGATATTTGTTTACTTTTGAAGGGAGAAGTAGTATTTAGAGTTGTTCAATACATATGCTTATTTCATGAGAAATGTTAGATCTTTTTTGTGGTGTTGCATTACATTAGTGTATCACGAACAGTGATACAAAAGTAATTATTCATGAGGGTGATATTTTGGAGTGTGTATGACTATTTATTTCATAACACCCACATCTCATTACCAAATTCATGTCAATTATATGATTTTTTTCCACTGATGTAATACATCAAAATATATTTTTTCAGTGAAAGCGTTTCCTTTATTTGCTTTCAAGAGGCCCATACCTTGTTTTGTTATTAGGTTTGGAAAAAAAATATTATGAAGGGTATTTCAAGTAGTTACTGTTTTTTCAACATGTCCAAGAATTGGGATGGATCTTGTATCTTTGGATTTGAGAGTAACTAATTTAATAATCTAACATTTGATTCAAGTATACATACAAATTGAGTAAGTGAGAAGATTACTACAAAATATTACTGTAATGAAGTTCAAATTAAAAAAAATAAACATTGCTGAGCTGTGGAATCATAAATACAAGAGGCTTCATTTTATGTTTTAATAATCTGTAATTTAATGCTTGGTCAGTCTCAATAGTGTTTATTTCAATATTGAAGTTATCTACATTTATTTTCCTTCTAATACTGATAATGTATCAAGTAGTTTGGTAACCAATGCTGATAACAGGATCACCTTTCAGGAATAATTCAGCTATAAGTAAGACACGTCATCACAAATGTATAATTACATGGTGTTAAGTTTTCTGGACAGGTAGAATTTGTCTCACTATATCTACAAGTTTTTTTATTCAATCTTAATTTTGAGCACTTATGTTATAATAATAATCCTCTAGCCATTATTGAACTGCAAGCGAGATGAAATTTTTAAAAAATTATCTTCACAGTCTTCTGCTCGCAATACTAAAATTTTAAATTACAGAAATGCATTACCATTGGGTCCCTCTCTTATTCTATCTGCAATAAGAAGCATATTAGGGTGATTGGAGATGACCGTTTAAAGAAATGAAAAGTTTACTTCAATTCTTAGTCATGATCAACTAATTACATTGAAATAGTTGACCTTAATTAAGGATGAAGGTATGAAGCATCCGAAATTTAAATAAGAGTATAGTGTTTAAAAGAAATTTAGTTAATTAGATGATCAAAGGGCTATTTTGTACATAAACTAGAGTATTATTAAAATAATTGTAATTCCTGGAAAATTTCAAATAAGTTTGTGAAAAAAGGTACTATATATATATATAGATCTATTATGTATTATATAACTTCATTACATAATTCTGTACACAGAATATATACCTATCGTATATTGAGAATCATGAATTACATTATATACTGATTAAACTATTACTTTCTTGCTTCAAATTCACGTATTTCAGGCAAATTACTTACATAGTATCACAATAATTAAATGTCAATTAAAGCATTAGGCTATCAAATAACTAAGTGAATCATTTCATATATTTTAAACAAAAACACTCAAAAAATATGTTATCATTTCTGGAAAGAATGCAATAATTAATGAATTATACAAAAATGCTTTTGACCTAAAATTTCTGACACCAATTATTTCTAATAAAAGTTAATTTTTTAAAATATTTTTATTCTTTTCAAAGAAGTAGGGTGCTAGAAGATAATGCTTAAAGGCTAGAAGAAAATAAAAAATTACAAACATAGAAACTTCATAAATTTTAATAAATTAAATTTAACAATACGCACAACATAAACAATACTTGCTTGAATATTCAAATAAATACTTTTATTAAATTGTCATATTTATATATTTTCTGGTCATTCAAATAAATAATTATAGCATATCAGAACAAAGTAGTGAGGAGTCAGACGAGATTTGTACCTCTGTCGGCGTTGCAAAATGTCAATATATAAAATTGAGAGTAATTCCACGAGTACAATAAAGATCAACAAATAGATTAAATATTAACAAGCCCATAATCTTACTTCTATGGACAGAAACTACTTTGCTAATGTTCACAATATTTTCACACCTTCAGGTAATGATCACAATAACATTGAAGGCCATACATTCACTGCTCGTCATCTACAGCACAATCTTGACAATTGGGAACTTAACATGACCAGCATATATAAATTTAATAGACTATACACATATTACATCATTGAAGCGCATAGAATCAAATCAAATTTGTTAAAAAAGGGCTGCTCCCCCTCACTGACCTAATACAAATGAAACGTATAAAACCGCAATCATAGATAGTGCTGCAAATGCTCATACAGTAGAAAAAAAATAAATACTATGTACACGAACAATCAGGTATATACAGAACAACAGCACCACCAAACTTGATATACATACCTAAATCTATCACAGAGGTGTGTTATTTCATAGAATTTCTAAATCGCAGTGACGTATTTCTGGGTGTGTTTTCTAAAAAAAAAGAGAAGAATAAGAATTAGTTCATTCAAACAACTGGATGGGTGGATCTATAAAGGAACAAGTCCATCAATTGTAAAAATGAAGAAAATGGTGTAACAGGTGCAGTATGATTCAATGCATCAGATAAGATATATTCTCTGTCCATGAGGAAAGTAAGAAAATGGTAAGTTGTCTCTCCTGATAAAATTTAAGAAAGAGGGCTTGTTCCCTTGATGCCTCAACCCTTCAATAAATTCAAGAGAGAACAACTCTTAGAGCATGGTTTCTCAATTTTTTATGTATCCCAACCTCTAAAATGTAAAAATTCTTGAGAGTTGCTCACTACATATTTTGAGGTTTATAAAGAATTATTTCAATATTAATGTCAAAGAATGTGCTTCCATGTGTGTCAAATTGTCATGTTTTACTATTTCCAATGGCTTCTATTAAAAAAATAAATTTATTGTCAAAAAAGCAGTACAAAACTGTGTATGTCCACTTAATTATGCATTAAGTACCAAATCAGATGATCTGAATTCTGTTTCATTATCTCATTTTACTTATTTGTAACAAGAGTTTTAAAATCTAATTTCTCAATTTATGCTGCACATTAATCTCGATAACTCAGCAAAGAATTGGAATATTTAAAACATAAAAGTAGCATACTCTTCAGAATATCATTAGCTTTCATATGATATATCACACGATGAACCTAATTTAAAATTAGAGTTAATATTTAAAAAGTTCAAACAATTTTAAAAAATTAATGAGTAAAAATTTTCAAAATCTATGTTACTCCTATATTTCTACCATCTACCTACAAAATTTTAACTTGCAATCTCAATGGGATAGTACAGAAAAAAAGTATTTTTGATTTGCATGATACACATTAATGCAACTTTACAGGACAGCATATAGTGGCATAAACAAAATAAGTTCATTTTGTAAAATTTTATATTATAAGAAAGCTTATGATATTCTGAAAAGAATGCTAATTTATATTTTAATTAACTCGATTCTGGAAGGATTTATTGAAATTTATGCAAAGGCATGTCGACCCAAAATTAATATACTTTTGCAATTTCAATCAGTCATAATCCAAAAATGGCGAACAATAAATCATTAATATTGAACACTTTTCCTAACTTAAGGCTATCAAGCAAGTGTAAGAAACAATTCAAAGATTGGAGGATATGAGGTAAAAAAATATTAAATATTGTATCACTTGACATGACTCAACAGCAAGACATCACTCGTATGTTCAATTTTTAAAAATTAACCATGTAATTTGTGTATTAAAACTTGAAAATAATTTACTCATGTGTGTTTCTTACATCAGTCCACTAGTTGAAAAACTTATGAATTAATTAACAAATACTTCAGTCATTATTAATACATGCAACACTGAAATGCAACTTAAATTTAATAATTAGATTTCAGTAAATATCTTATTATATTGACAGATTGCCATCCTCCTATGCCTGAACATGATTCCCAAAAACTTTAGGTTGCTTCATAGATTTGATGAACAATTAATAACCTTGTTTCCTTGCAAATTATAAAATTCAATAAACAACAATTTATTTAAATATTAATTCAAAAGCACTATAAGTATGATGTCAAAAAAATATTGCACATGTTTAGTTTATCACACACTGTACACATAATTACACTATCTTCTATTAGAAATTCCGAAACTTTCTCATTAAAAGAGAAAATGGCTGACTTCACAGCTACAATTGCAATGACTTCGGTCCTGAAATACTCATCCACATTATGATGCCTATCCCATATTCTAAGCTAAACCACAGGAGTTTTCAACCCAATTTGAATGAACACCTCTCAAAAAATGTTTCGTTACACAAGGAAATATTACTTAATAAAGGAATTATTGAAGAATAAATATATTAATATAAGATTCCATGAAGAGAAATAATTTAAATAAATATTATTAACACTTATTTAACACTACTAATCTATTGAGTGATAATGACCAGATTCTGTAATATGGCTAATTTTTTTTTATAATCACATCGATATTTCTACACTAACATAAATATTAAAGTACTTTAGTAACTTATCACAGGGAAACTACAATAAAATATAGTGCAAGTTTCTCTGACCACACATTCCATGTAATAATGATAAGGATATGCTTTGAGAGCTCCAACTCTCAACCTCATCTACTGCCAACAGATCTTTTGACAAGAAGAAAGCACACCTTCGAAATACAAAAATTATCAAAATGACTGCAATAACATTTACTTGTGAGAATGGCAGATCCTGGATTTTATTTAGGGGAAAGGGGGCTCAGATTTAAGAGACATCTGGGGTTTAAAAAAGTTTTGGAAGTTTTATGTAATTTTTGATTGTTAGAAAATATTGTTCCTATGCAATGCAAAAAAGTACCTACGAACCAATTAAAATATTTTTTCACACAAAAGATTAAAAGTTGATTTGTTCTTTGTGTGTAGGTGGGTGCGTTTGAGCATGTGCGTGTGTGAAGGGGAAGATGCGGTTGTGCCTGCAAGGAGGAATGTGCGGGGAGGTTGCGAGTCAAAAAGGTATGCCAAATTTTTACATGCAGTAATAACTATTGAGAATATGATTTGATGTAATAGTAATGTACATTATGTTGTATTTTGGTACAGCTGAAGAGTGAACATGATATATACTGTACTCCAATGTAAATGGGATTCAAGAAATAATATTTCTACTAAAATACACATGAGCACTACCACAGATAAATAATAATAATAAAAGAGAATATATTTAAACTTACCCTCAATTTTGTTTCTATACGATCAATCTCTCCACCCATCATATCAACAATATTTTCACCATGTTTTAATAGGAAACCCTCCAACTCATCTATATTCTTCATAGCTTTCACTTCCTAAAATGAACAAAATATTAATAAAATCAAAAGCTTCTGCCAAAATCGGAGAAAATCTTAATGCCTGTTAAAGGACCAATACGATCATCCAAGATTATTATAATTATTAAATATTACATACTTCCAGTAAAGTGTTTAAATCTTGTTTGTCTAGGTAGCTCCTAGTGAGTTCACGACCATCAAAATCCATCTCAGCTTTGTAGCGAACCAGACAATTACCGATGTCTATTCCTTTCACATCATGAATGGCTCTGATCATAACATCGGCTTCCAACTCTGCATTGATTTTATCCAAGCGTTCATGAGGAATGGATCTGCAAAAATAAATAGTATCCAGATGAATCTAAGAAAATACAAGAATAAATATCCAACTGGGAATGGATGGTGGCCAGCAGTGGTTCAGTTGAAAGCAACTAAACAGGGAAGGAAGTAGAGCGGGTGAATACCAACAAAGGAGTATTTTCACATAAGATTTGTTTCTCACAATATCCTCTTCAAGAGGCATCAATTTCTTTCAGTCAGTTTCGATCAGGGGTCAGCAACCTGAGGCCTATGAAGTCATGCCATGCGGCCGATAGGGACAACTGTTTTGGTCGTGATACAC
>NNCF01126203.1:0-13797 GCA_002313205.1 Laupala kohalensis
CTAATTAGAAAATTGAAACACTCATTAACTTCATTTATTAAAATCTGTAAATTCTTTCACATCATAGAAACAATAGCACACTGAAAAGTTTTTAACCGCGAATTTATAGAGATTCAATTTATTTATATCTTTTAGATTTTGGGGAAGAGAATTAAACAAAATTAGTCCTGAATGATAAGGACCTTTTTGGCAAAGAGTTGTTGACAGGTCTGGACGATGAATTATTCACGAGTGTTGTGTTCGTGAACTAGACTATTTCTTTAGACACATATGAGCCTATTGTTCTTATATTCCAATATTTAAAAAGTAAATGTATAGCTTTTAGGGCCACTCATAGTAATTCACAAAACAAGAACAAGATTATGATAGTCTGGTCTTGAATCTTGGTCGTGCGTCATGAGGGTCTTGCGGGACTAGGTAGATCTTGTATGATCGGGTTTAGTTCTTCTTGTTTTTGGTATGAACGAAACTATAGGTATTTTTGCGTTTAGACGGTCTACTATTTTATTGACACGTTATGAGATAAAATAATAAAGAAGAAATATTATTAAAATCCTAAATTCATGGTTCTGCCCGTTTATACCCATCTGTTTGAACAATTCCGCAAGTGGAACAAAACGAAAGCTAATTGTGTATACCTAACTACTTATTGACTTATTTATAACCATGAATCCGTTATAAACAAATACGGTGAAAGTCATGTTTGTGGTAATTGTTTAGCCAATAAATACTAAAAAATTCTCATCGTTTCATATCATTCTGCTTATTATTTGCGGTGTGGTTTTGCCAGAATGATATCAAAAGAGCAGAACCATGAATTTAGGATTTTAAATAATGATCACGAAAAATTATTATTTATCTCATACAGTGTTTCTAATACACTTGCCTAATATACTGCCAGGTTGATATCAAGCTGGCAGAATGAATTTGTTATTAAAAAACTACGATAAAATATCATTTTCTTGTTATTAATTATTCAATAAATAGCCAGAAAGTTCGATCTAATCTTAATTTGGTTCTAGTGAAGTGATTTTTGCCAGATTCATGAACCTCTTTACGAAGATGATTTTTGCAAGTCTTGTATTTTCTCGTAGTCTTTCTAGCATGGACTTGCTCGTGCTATTACAATCTTTGGTCTTTCATCGAATATTTAGTCTTATGTCTTGGACTTTCATTTTTCTGGAAGACCATGAAAGCAAAACCAATACGCGAATCACTATAGTTGCTAAACATGAATCCAAAGTTTAAAAATATTTTGAAATTTTTACAACTGCCATTATGACAGTCCGCTTTTTAATGACATTTCTCCTTGGAAATAATAGCGTGGCTTGTGATGAGTAAACGATGGGTCGCGAGTTGTGGTGGCGAGTTGTAAGAAGAAGAAAAGTATCCGCCATTGCCGTTACGTTTTGGCGCACCCCTAAGAAGTCCGTACCACATATTGAGAACTTAAGATCTAAACCACTTGAACGGAAACTTTTGATCAAAGAGACCGAAAACAGAAAGAAAGAAAGAAGAGTAGTGATACTTTAATCTCTAAACTATAGAGATAATGAAAGAGCATTTTCATGCCTGTGTGTATCAAGGAATAATCTCATGTAGTTCGAAGATTATTCTATTTACGTATAAATCATAATGCGATGACGAACGGAGTTTGTAAACAAATCCGAGGTTCAGAAATCTAAGAATGCAGGATTTGCAGAATGACTAAACTCTTTCATTAACTCTGTGGAGATAAGAGAAGAAAATAACGATGTGTAGCAAGAGAAAATACGAATTCCAAGGGTGGATTGTCCCCTCTTGTAGCTCAGGACGTGCGTGCTTGCTTGTCATTCAATCATACCGGGTAGTTCATATAGCTGTGTCTACTGAAAAGCGAACTTTACTTCTCCTATCCACCTCTTACTCCTCCTAGAATCACCAACTCTTACTGTTACTAATTACTCACACTAACACTTCTTGGGCGAAGTTGTTGGTAGACCCAACTAATCGGCCCACCTTTTAACAATAGCTCCTACCACCCACCTTCTAAACAGGGAGGATTTCGTGTAGATTCCGCCTGAGGCAATACTACCATCTCAACTCCCATGTAGGCTTCGATGCATTTTATGACAAATCTGGAGAAATAGCGACAAGGGCCTATTCAGCAACACCTCACCATCTGGAAGTCACAGAATATAGCCGGGTAGGTCCGCGAGTTCATTGTTGGACCAAGTCAAGAATATAAGAAGGTTCTACTAAACTTCGGTAGGAGTCGCATGAGGAAAGTAGTAGGTTTACTAGCAGGTCACAATACCCTCCGGAGACATTTACACATTATGGGGATCAGTCAGGATCCAATGGGTAGGAGATGCGACATGGAGGAGGAGACCTTTGCGCATGTACTGTGTTTGTGCAAAGCTCTTGCCCAAACCAGATACCGTTACCTAGGTTCATATATCCCGAACCTAGAGGATATCAGGAAGGCTAAAATCCAATCTTTTGTGTCCTAGGGTTGGAATAAATCTAACTGTATTAAAGGGTACAAAGGGTCATTTAGGTCTATGTGCGGGGCTCCTCTAGTTGGGCGCATCTATACCATAATCTAATCTAAGGGCTAGTTGTTACATTGTTGTCATGGAACTTACAACACGTATAAGCCGAGTTTGGACAAAAATGGCGGCATGAGAATACCTATTCTTATAATGCCTTACTCGTTACAGACTACGGCAGCGCTGCTACGAGTGAATACTTTCGGACGGAGCATACCCAGTCACCGAGGGAGAAGAGGAACAGATTTTACGACGTAACTGCAATACTTTTTTGACACTTCGACTTAGGAATTCGACGGAATCTACTTTGAATACCGGACATCTCCCTGGATCTCTGTGACGCGCACTATCTTACATGTACATGGTTTTGGGATTACGGACATTGTATTATTGCAAAGCAGCGCAATAATTTTTTTTCCTTGTACAACTTGTTGGAAATTCACCAACCTCATCCACTTCGTACACAACAAATTTTATTTTACACTGAAATTTGTTTTAACAGTAACAAGAGTATCCTTTACTCGAGTAATTGAAGAAGTAATGAGACGACATAGATAATATTAGCGCGATGTAATAGTAGCGTCCTTGTATTTCCTTGTAAGGGAGAAGCAGGTTCGATTCCCCTGTTTGCCGAAGTGAATGAGGTTTTCAGTTGAGATTTCCCCCCTCCTACTCCAGAGAAACGTTGGTGCCATACCTGAACCAGGTTACCCAACATATCTCCTGCTTCATTCCGGCCTCATGGCGATAGATGGAAGGGATGTACCTGAAGTGGGGCCCAATTAATGACCACGGAAGTGCTGTGGAAAACACTTCCAATTCTGGGCAAAATCTTCAATTGTAGGTTATCAGTGCTGTTTATTCACATCGGATTTTTCAATGAAGAAAGTAGGTTTATTATAATTTAACAATTTAAGCTAAATTATTTTATGACAAAGAGTTAATTGCGACGCATCAAAGTTGAACGGCTCTAACTCATGCCACTCGCTGGGGTCCCACGCATGCCAGACAGTCAATTCGAACTTATGACTGACAAAAAACATCATTAAATGAAACGAATTGTCAATATAGATCGGATAAAATGCATACTTTTTTAATTCAAGTTTTTGGATTTTTTTACTCCGAAAGGAATAAAAGAATACTTCAGAAAACCGGGGTCACCGTACATGAACACATGAACGTTAATTAAATTCGTTCTTTCGATTTTCATTAAATTTATTTTTCTGGAAAAAGGAATCTGTTAAATCTTATAGAACTTACTACTGGTTTACGAGATAAAAATGCTGCTTCTAGTCCTCATTTTCAGATTAAAATTTGCCACACAAGTAAAAAGAAAATTGTACATTAATCATATTTATGTATTATTAGAAACAGTGCTTGCGGTGGTGTGATTGAGTAATAAGAACAATTGAAAACTCTTTTTCCTTTAAAATGAAACTGAAATCAGGATTGTATGTCATTTCAGTAAATATATCTAAATTTTCGAAGTTGTGAAGTCTGTTTTGAAGCGTCTTTATAATTGTATCAGATTGACCTCCACATGACGTGCAGTATATGTCTGAAAGAATCTTAATGAGGCACGGGATATAATTGTAAACATAATAAAAATTATTCCAACATGAATAGTCATTCCAAAGATCATGTATCTGACGTCGATGAGTGTTCCACGCACAAACACACAAGAGGCAATAAACACCGATAATCATCCACTCACCCGCACTTGACCTCGACAGATAAATGGGAATTACCTTCAATTGTTTCGATACGACACTTGATTCAACTGATTTCAATCGTCTGTTCTTTGTTTGCACCATGATATGAAACCAAGGCAACTGTTGATAACTTTCGGTCAGGTGAAAATGGCGACGAGCCGGGAATCGTACCTGGGACTCCTGCACAGATATTCTGGTACTTCTTTTTTCCGCACTATTTCTATTATATCATCCATCATCCCATCTGGCGTGTTCGAAAGCTCCTTCAATACCCACATAGATGCATGCACAATATATGGTTTTGCGACCTTTCATTTGCTCCATTAGATCCTGTAGCGCTTCACTGGTTCCACTTCCTGGCACAAAACCGTACTGTTTTTTATTCATATTTCCATGAGCCTGTAAGTATACTTGCAATCTTTCTCATATTATTCTATCGAATATTTACTTTGCCTCGTGAAATCCAAACATGAACGGAAACTCACTGTGTTTATTGGTTTATAGCATATTATTCGCCGTAAATTACTTTGTGGTAATAGGTACTTTGTAATAGTTCTCTTGACAAAAACTTATCAATTAATTAATAAATTTATTTTTTGCCCGTCTAACTGGCTTGATGTTGGTACAGAGCTTCTCATCAATGTAGCCAACGCTTTTACTTCGCCATCGTCTATGAGAGTAATGATATTTGTACCTCGCGTTATGTTGGCAGGACATTCGTATTCCCGAAAACTTAAATCCATCGCCAACGCAGTCCATCAAATATAATTCACTTGCTCTTGTGGCGCTATTCACTTCTTTCTGCATAGAGCGTGTGGAACGAATTGTCTTTGTTGTGTTATTAACGTGTATTTCTTTACAGCAAATAGTCGCTTTTGTAACTACTTTTAATAACTTTTTCGGGTATTACTTAAATTCGTTGATGTTGGTAATTTTCATTAAGCAGCCATATTTTATAATTTTCGGCGGCGTTACATGACTTGGTGTATAGATCAGGAGGGGGGAATAACCTCATTTTCCTAAATACTCGTTTTGCTTTCCGAACAGTGAATTAACATTTGTCATTCGACAACGACAAATACTCAAAGGTATCACTCCAGCGACCACTGGGGATGGACAAGGGATCGACTGCAAATAGTCGATCACGCGTATGGAACTTCGAACATTTTACACGGGAGTTCAACGGGGCTGTCGGTAGAAATCAAGGAGCCCAGGACAAATCATTCCACCCTCCCCCGCACTTTTCTCTCCCACTTCACTACCTCCACCACAACTCAACTACACACTGGAGCGTTTGTAGCAAAACACACATATACTACAATCATAAAGTTCGTATCAGTACTAATTTATAACTGTGACGGTGCTTGGATTTCGTTTCGGGTTGGAGGGGGGTTAAACATTCAAAATCAGAAACCGGAAAAGATGTCGGTAAGGCTGTGTGACTTAGCTGTAATCATTCAACAATTTAGTGACATGCACATACTTCTTCCATGTGCCTACACGTAGAGAAGATATGTGATAACGGTCAGGTGAAAATGGCGATGAGCCGGGAATCGAACCCAGGACTCCTGCATTTATCGCAGGGGCGTTAACCACTACACCACCCGTTCGTCTTCCACAACTGTACACCACTATGGGTCTGGGAAGGAGATATGCTGCTTTTAGTGATGTCTTTGAATTTCAAACGAAATCTTACAAAATATACGTACAGAATAAATTAGGTACTTGAGCAAAAATTAAATAGTAAGACATGCAGCGCCGGATCACCTTTGCAACCCGAGTCCCACGGATTCAGCATCGGCAGCCCCTCGTCGGGTCTGGAGTACAGATTCGCGGTCCTATTCAGAAAACGCTTTCCTTCGTGAAATATGTTTTCAGTAAAATGAATTTCCCAAGCGGACAGATTGATTTTGAACAAAATAAACAAATATTTTTTTCTTGAAAAAGCGGTGAAAAACTCTGTACGACCACGTGGAGGACAAATATACTCTCTGGAAGCTCAAAGCAACACTCAATGAACCGTCCCATCAACTCCTCCAAGGCAGGGGCGCATTTAACATTTCTGCGTCCAAAATTACAACATGCGCCCCACCTAAAATATCAAAAATATTCTCTAATCTAAAAAATATTATATCCACAGAATATTTAACAACTTTTATTTTCAATAGATTCTTTGTTTTTATTAACTTAATCAAAGGCCATATTATCCCCAACTTAATCCCCGGAAAATATTTTGCCTGTGGTTGTAATATCTACATAATCTTTTTATTATTTCAAAAGATATGAAAGGAATTACGTTTTAATATCAATTCTTTAAATAGTTTCGAAAATATTGCTAATAAACCACGATAATAATAATTACTCAAAATATGAGAATGGTATTAATGACGCTGACGAGATTAATATTAGTATTTAGTTTCGATCCGAACATATCTCTTTTCAGTAAGCAATGTCAAGCATCAAATATTATCTTCATGTAAAGTATAAAATAAAACATGAGCAATTAATTTGTACTGCTGGTTATCTGACAGCGCTTAGTTCATGAATATTCTAAATAGCGAATAAATATTCTTGAAGCTCACGGAAAGTTAAACTATAATGAAATGAAAATTGCTTCGTAGTGCTATGCGGTAGAAAGTGGACTACAAATGATTCGGATGATCAAAAATCTGGAGAATTCGGTTGATACTCCTATATGAAAAATAAACAATGTACTGTAGAAAGAGCACTTGCTCCGTATTCTGTGTGAATATTAAGTAACAAAAATATTTTGAAGTATTACCAAACCACTCTGTAAATACAATAGAGATAATTGCGAGATGAGTCACTCCCCCACAATAAGTCAAGAGAATTCTTCTCTCTCAAATATCTGATTCTCGAATGTCGATCACTCTTCTTCGGGAAACGTCATCGCGTGCGCGCTCGGTTTCTGTGGGAACCTCAGTCCGACGGTGACAGAAGCAACTGAGATCGTGCTTTCTTGTTGTCTTTGTAAATGGGAAATGTAGCTTAGTGCTATTCAAGCTTATCTACATGGAGCGACAGGAGTTAGGAGTTGGGTGGAAATGCTATTGTTAATAGGTGGGCCGGTTAGCTGAGTTTACCAACAATTTGGCCCACGTAGAGGGGTTAGTAGGAGTAGTTAGTAACAGTAAGAGTTAGTGATACTGGGAACAGTAGGAGGTGGACAGAAGAAGGACGGTTTGCTTTTCAATTTCACAGTTATATATGAACCAGGACGTCAATTAAAAGTAGATCGAAAAAGGGGGGTTGATGAAATAAATTCGGACAAAGCTGGAAATCGTCTTAATACCTTCATTTAGTCCCAAAAACATGGAATCTGAGTTTACATCATCTCAGGAGGTGTGCATAACTTTTGACAGCAAAAATCACATGAAATTGTTGCACTTCTTTTAGTTTTTTGCTTATATATCGGAAACAAAGCGTCGTACAGAAAAGTATACTTTCTCCAAAATTAAGGATCATAAAAGTTCGAGTCAAATAAATACTTCAAACATTAAATTTGGCTCAGCGGTTTGCCCACAATGGCCGATCAAAAATCTACAGTTTTTAGCACTCTAGCGGAAAAAATTGTAATAGTCATTTTCAGACCTCTCAAACTTCGTAATGAGCGCTCCAGTAAAAAAACTTTGACGAAAAGAGTTGTAGAGCATTAAAAACTAAATTTAAAAAACGCCAAATTTCCCAAATTTGCTCAATTTTAGAGTTTTGTACAGGCATCTGTGCGAAAAATGAGTTTTATGACATTTTCGCTTCGCCACATCTTGCTACACTCTCGATGTGTATAGTTCACAAATTACTGTCAATTTCATTCCGAATAGTATCAAAATGTGATTTTTACTTTATCTTGTTCACTTATAATGCCCATGTCAATCATACGTGCATAAAACAATTTGTCCTCTCTCCACATTGACTCTATCAGAAACAGAAAAGAAAAACTATTCACAACCATTCCGCACTCACGCCTATTTCTTCCAAAACCATTAAATATATCTCTATTCCATACTTTGGCCACACAACGCTATGAAGAAACATAATATGCACATCGCATTTAAACCCCGGATTCTCCTAAGAAACAGTTTTTCCCACATACTGGAGACATAATCCTAAATAAATGTGGCGAATATAATCTTAAATGTGGGAACTGTGAGGTTCACTGTATTGGCCAAACGGGGGAATTTGGCAATCCGCCTTAAAGAACACTTACACGCAATGAAATACAATACAGACAAATCTCACTTTGCTACACAACTGTTAGACTCAAATCTCTCCTTTAACCCAGACGTACATACCAGAAGTAGAAAATAAATATTATAACAGAATTTTACTCGAGTTAATCCACATTCGGAAAGCAATAAACCAACACGTACCCATTTTAAATGAACAAACAAACCTCTCTCTCTCTCTCCTCCTAGAATCCCTTCAGCATTCATCTCCCGGCAGAAGCCTTGGGAAGAGCGCGCCTGCTCGCCCATCCACACACACACACCCTTGTGCCGTCGCGCCTTCTTAAGACACAGAGGCATTTCACACACACACCCCTCCAGACGCTCTGCTTACGAAAACTTTTTCTTAGTGCAAAATATTTACCAATTTCAATTTTTCAAGCAATAATTTGGAAACAAACATTTATCATCCAACTATTTATATAACCTTTTAAATATCTGAAACCAATTAGTATTAAATACTCTGATTATTATTAACTACAACATACTAGTACTCTCAATTTTAATATATTTTGTAACTATTACTAGATATTATCATTATTAATATCATTATTATCATTATCATTATTATTATTATTATTACTAAGATCATGTTTACCAATAGCTAATCATAATCCTGTATCTTGATTGTAGGCCACTGAAGATGTACTGTCGAAAGCCGGTTTTGGCAAATAAATATTTTTCGGTTGACTTTAACTTCGTTTTTGCTCATTAGTTTTGTAAACGTCGAGACGTAATATAGAAACGAGTTGAAGAACTTAAAAGTCGGGACATCACATCTTCCGACATCTATAATTTACTACACGTATTAAAACAATAAGAACCCTTTTTGAGAGGCTGAATTGTTTCCCCAAACTCGAACATCCTACGAATTTGAAACCTAACCCAGACACTGTGCACACGATCTCAAAAGTATGGCTTCAATGCGTTCAGTCGATTCTGAGAGCTGTACTTTCGTATCGAGTTTTTGAAGAAGTCCCCTGGCAAAGACAAGCGTGGGCGACGCTAAGGAATGCTGGCGTGTTTTCCGCTGAGATATCAGCAATACCTCTATAGATTTTATTACATTCGAAGTTGAAACATTTACCACAACCTGAAGAAACGTACGTCTTCGAAGTTATCATGACTTAACAATAAATGAAAATGAGGACGCAGAAAAGAGATCAATTTAAACTCCCGGGGGACAGGTCCTCTACTTCACAAGAACTTCCACCCTCTTTCTTCCGAACGCATCGTAATGAATATCAAATATCGTGTGATGCGAAAGCATTAGCAGAGCAAACTGGTTTTAATAGTTTTCTTTCTGCTCCCGTTCTTCTTTCGAAGTCGTAGGAAACTTTAGAAAAGCGAGTTTATGAAAAGTGACCCCGTGCCACTGCCGACGTTGCGTGTTCAAATTTCAAAAAGACATTTTTTTGTTTTGTAGTTATTCCGGAACTGTCTTATCGATTCCATCCATAGTGCAATAAAGACGATAGCATTATTTTCAGTTCGAACAAAAGTATCTCGATATTGTCTTCATAATAGAACAATATGGTGTTTCGAACAGAAAGAATTTCACGTCCCGTGCTCGCCGAGCTGTTTCGTAAATCATGATGAATCATTTTAAATAACTTACGATCTCATTTCAAAGTAGACATTTCTTAACACTGTTCCTGGTTGACGAATTGGATGGATTCCATGGTGTGCCTCAAAAGAGTGAGAGGATCGTTCACGGTCTTCGTGGCGATGAGCGGGGAGGGAGGTTTGGGGAAAGGAGACGACGGTTCCCGATGAGGGGACCGGGGGGGATTTAAAAAACCGTGTTACATTTGGTATTTTCTAAGCGTTTAAATTTGTCTTAAATAAAACAAATAAATTAAAAAGAAAAAAATGTCTCAATTGAGGCAAATTTTCCTGCCTTGAAAACAAATGTCTTTAATCGCCCAATTTTCTCCACATGACACCTCCACCTCCCTCGTAAGTATACAGATGATAATATTTTTCCACTTTAATTACTGTTTCACTTTCTCATATACGTAGTATATATAAAGATTCGACGGAAATATCTGTTTTCGTTATCTCTGATTCAGAGAAAGCTGCTTTTGGCATAAAGTCCGTCCGTCCGTCCGTCCGTCCGTCTGTGCGCAGTGATTTTGAGTAAATGGATGAACCAATTTAATTCGCATTTCGTATTTACGATAGAATTTACTTGTTGTCGATGCACGTGCTATATATATTTTTACTTTAAGACTTCACATGAAGGCCCAACTACTCTTTCGAATATTTCTCAACAACAGCTCCAACGATTTTGCTTAAATTTTGTTAACGTAAAGTACAATTAGTATTCATTACATCCGCATTAGCTGTATTTCGCTTGAAAGATTGGTATAGACGCACAAAACTAATTTCTGTCTGCTACACTTACACATTAGTTTACTGATTAAAGAAGCTCGAACAATATTTAACGATGTCAGTGGACCAAGCAGACGTAGACTACACTTTTCGTAAACTGAAATGAAAGATTAGATAATGATGAAATACTTAGGAGGACAGCAAACGCACAGCAGATACAAAAATACATCAATTTCTGTCTACATCGAAATTACATTTATACATAAGACTTTTACGATATTTATAAGACTGAAATGTCGCTATTTGTTTTGAAATAATATTCTGAATGTTTATTTTACCAAAAATTTTCAAATAAAAGACAGTAATAAGTTCATCTAACGACTTTGAGCGTGAATAGACTGTAGTGGAAGACGACCAACATATAGAGGATCATTCGCTACAAATGACCCTTTCGCTATAGAATTATTTCTCATTTTATGCTGCAGACGGACAAGCGCATGTGAGAAAGTCTGTACAATGGTTTTTGCACCACTAGTTTACGTTTGCACGTTTCGTGAACATCCAGAAATAATTCTAAGATACTTTTAATAAAAGTAAAAATGAAATGAGCCAATTGATTCATGGACTCTGTACTTGGTGAAAAACATAAATCACCACATAACGTTTCGACGTCAGACGACGACGTCATCACCAGATGTTGATTACGTAACACTTCTGATTCGTGATGTAATTTATATGTTTTTAGATATTGCAGTGTCTGTGAATGAATTGGATTTATTTATTTTTACTATAGTCAGCTCTTTCAACAGAGCTGGACAGTATGGTATATTTGTCTAAGATACTTTTCACGAAATTACAACTTGGTATTTTATGATAAACATCAAAACTTCCAAAACGCGCGCGTATAAATTCAATGGCCTCTAGCGTGTTTGAGAAAAACCTCATCCTAAGAAAAACAGAACGGGTGAAAGATGTTGCAAATTTTGTCGAGTTAATGTATACAGAGACATTTTTATATAACAAATCAAAAAATACTAAAAGAGGAGCGATATTTTTTTAATTTTATAACCTTTTTCTCATATTTCCCGAAATGCCTGGAGGGGACGAAGCCGAAATTCCTCAAAACAAAAAAAATAAAAAAAAATTAAAAAATCCAACTTCTCCAAACATTTTGAGGGTAGAAACACCTAATGACTGGAATACAAATTGTGTTACAAGAACAAACACTTACGTGTAAAGCTGAGTAACACTGGCAAGACCCACTATAAAATGTGTATATCAAATCTCATCGGTGTGCTCGGCTCATCGATCTGTGGATCGGAAATTGCAGAGCTGAACCTCCCACATGAGAATTTGTTCCTATGTTATTAATATTAGGACATGTATCATTTTTTTTTTTTTTGTGGGGCTTTAGGGCTCGTCAACATCGAGGTCATTAGACCCCATGCAAGTAGGGAAAAATGCAGTTTCGCACCATAGAGAAGAGCCATAGTAACTCTTCCCCGTGTGTGGGACTCGCCGAATATCTCGACCATACCCACTAAAAAACCCTCCTGAAATCAACAAATATCTAAATAGAAAGATGAAAGAAAAGAAAACAGAAGACCAATACATTATATCACAAAAAAGGAAAACAATTTTTAAATATTATATTTTCGAATTACAGAAACGAACGATGAAAACAAAGAAGACAGTAAAGATGAAAAGGGAATGCAAATTTTAAACCCTCCCGAGAACTTGTGGGAGGAGCCCCGATCTACTCATAAAATTCAATAGTTTATTAACATTAACCGTTTCATTTCCGAGAATTGTTGGTAAATCTGCAGCCAGACCAATTTGTCTCCGTATACTTGAGTATCTTCTGCAATCAGTTAGTAGGTGACGCACTGTCAGAGAACAGCTACACTCCTCACAAACGGGTTCATCATCAAGTAGTAAGAGATACCTATGAGTGAGAGGACAATGTCCTATGCGCAGGCGGGTCAGCAAGACCTCGTCGCGCCGGGCTGGCCTACAGGAACTGCTCCATGACTTAACAGAAGATTTGATAAGTCGGAGCTTATTCCTTTCAACAGCTAACCACTCATTGCTCCATTCACTCAGAATCCTCAACTCGATGGAATTTATGAGATCTCGTTTTGGAATCGTGGAGAAATCCACGCGATTTCTGAGGCATGCCGTCTTTGCGGAATCGTCTGCTTCATTTCCTCTGATACCCACGTGTCCGGGAACCCAGCAAAACATTATGTTCTTTCCATCACTTTGCAGTGAGAAAAGTACATCCTGGATGTTCTGGATCAGCTTATCAGCCGGATACATGTTCTGGATTGCTTGAAGGGCACTCAGCGAATCAGAACAAATCAGGAAATGTGATCCGCCGGAGCACATAGTTGATCGCAATGCTCGCAATATGGCGTAGCACTCAGCAGTGTAAACACTGCACAAGTCGCCTACACGGTAGCCACTGGTCTCACGGGGAAATTGATGGAATACGTCCCTTGCTTTTGCTTCCGGAGAGTAAATGAGTTTATTGTCCTCCACGTGGTCATACGACGCAGTTTGTATCAGCATTTTTGACAATAATTTTATTTGTAATTATTATTATAACCACAAGGGGCCTGTCGAAAAGCACTCGGACCGTTTTAATGATGTGTAGATCAGAGGAATCAGGATTGAGCATCGTTTTCTCAGAACTACGTCACACGCTGAGTCAAGAGCGAATCCCTTTTCACGTTTGTAGCGAAGAGTCGTCGACGCAAAGTCATGAAGCGGGACTCAGAGGTGTCTGTGGCAACTAACAGCTTTCGGAGGAACGGTAAAGGGTCTGTCTGTGTGTCCACATGAGATGATTTGCTTGGCAGACAGGACAAGAGATCAAAGGGGCCACCAGATGATCCTTCATTTCCTCAAATCAGCTCACGGGGAGTTTCAAGTGAAATGTAGATGGCGTCAGAGGCGGATCTACACCGTGAC
>NNCF01126203.1:14049-30342 GCA_002313205.1 Laupala kohalensis
CTAGATGGGAAAACCGCACATTAGATGAGGATTATATCACGAAAAATCATGGAAACTAAAATGAAGACAATTTATCCCTGCAGTGGTCTCACAAATCTATCGCACGGTTGACACTTCTCATCCAATTCGAAACAATAAATTTTATTTAAATAGTTAAATCATTATATTAACATAATTTAATTATCAAGAATCTTAAAAAATATCTATACTTTAAATTTTGCAATTTCAAATTGCAAATAAATGTACTACTTTGATTTTAACTACATTAAATAAAACTACTGAAGGTCTGCTTGCTTTGTTCTCGCGTTAATAATATCCTAATTATCTTTATATTTATTTATAAATATATATTTTGAAATAGAATATAAATATTACTGATCTTATCTCGCCAAAAAACGAAAGAATAGAGTTTGTATGTAGAAGTGGTTTTGCACAAGTACGACCACGTAAGTAGCTGTCTACAAATTCAGTTTATTCTTAAGTTGTTCATAAAATACACTTCGAAAAAAATATGTTAGTACCTACAAAATAACTCGTGTCATCCGACACTCAAGGAAACCGCGCGGAATAAAAAGGCTGCACAACATTCGAGGTGATGTAATAAACATTTAATGATCTGAATGCTCACGCTGTTTGGCCATGACAACATTCAGAAGAAAAAAAAAATAATTACTTCTTTTCGTGGATGACTATTGTCATTCACACGACCACTGTAGGGGTAAATATGGAAATTCAGAAGAGCATCCCTAATTTTCTTGGACTGAAATCATGTGTTAAATTAATATTTTATTAATCAATACCATATAACATTGACAACTAAATTTTTATTCTTTAAATCATTAAATATTTTAAATTCTATGAAAAGTAAATTTCAGAATCGCAAAAATTATGTGTTTTTCTCGTTGTTGAGTCCTATGAGAATGTTGGAATAAGTTTTGGATTCAATCCGCATGTTCAACCAATAGTAAGCAATAAAAATCTATTCGAATTTTGAATTCACGAATTTTCAATTACTGAACAAAAATTATTTATGATGATAAGATCAAACAAAATATTCTATTATTTAATATCTTCTAACAATGCAACTTCGAATCAAGTTATCATAATTTACAAAGTAGATAAAAAGCAAAACTACAACGTAAATAATGTGAAACTGACAAATTAGAAGTGATTTGTACGATGGACAATAAGAGAATTTGAAACCATAAATTGTTTTCACATATCACTTACTCTAATATCATTTAATTATGTAGATCACAGCTTTCGAGAACACCAAACGTCCGCGAATTGTCAATGGCACTGGCATGACATTACTCTGAGTTGTGTATTTCGAAATGACATGTGCGGTGGTCACTCTCTGTATGTTCATGACGCAAAGAGGGTCTCATCTCTTGTTTACGTCTCGCAATAATTTGCCTGGAGAGTCTTAGCGCAAAATAAATCTGCCCGAAACATCAACGGCCGACATGTTCAGAATTCATAGCAAAACCCAAAATAATTTAAGCACTATGGAATAACGTTTCCAACAAGCAAATGAAATAGATACAAGTGAAATAATAATAATAAATATGTCAATAAAACAGTACAAACTGCGTATGACCACGTGGAGGACAATAAACTAATTTACTCTCCGGAAGCAAGCAAGGACGCATTCCATCAATTCCGATAAAGGGCCCTAAGGCAGAGGCTGATTCAAAAATTTCAGTAAAAATTCCTAGATAAGATAAAAAGTTAGCTGCGAGTTATAATACTAATAGAATGTCAATATGTTTGTAATTTTAAGCAAAAAATTACATGTACAAGTAATTATCGAACTGTAGATTATTCTGAGTATAGTGTTTAAAAAATCATAAGAGTTGAAATAACACTAAATTCACGATTTATTGTTACAATAAACACGCCCCTAGACAAAGCCTAGAGAACCTGTATAAGAAATCCGCCTCTACCCGAAGGAAAAACGGAGAAAAACCCGGGCCAGGATGGAAATACGTATCGACAATTAAATTAGCTAATATAAAGGTCAATTAACTATTTGAATGGTATATTTCAAGATTTAATTACGAAACACATCCCTTTTAAAATCTAATTATGAAACAGTTACAGAAATAAAGCAGTTACAAACAACATATTACCACACAGAACAACTAATATAAACTATTATTATTTTTTGCTGAATCCTATCTCTTACGACACAAGCGAAACGAACGAACTCCTAGAAATTGTAATGATGTAATTTATTTTAATCGAATTTGTGAGTGTTAAGAGTGTTTGACATGATAACTTGGGTTTAAACATGTTCTCCAAATATTATGTCTTTACATTGTAGGATATCGTTTTTACTGTTTTTAATGATTGAATCATCATGCCTATGATCCTCTATGTGATGTTTTTAGTTCTAATTTTATTCTTGTTCTATTAACTGATTTTGTTACGACTGGTGCATATATTTGTTGTGTCGACAAGACATATTGATAAGGGCTTGTATTGATAAGAACCGAAACGTTGATGAATTAAATATATGTAACTCGTAATTCGATTTAAATAAATTACATTATTCATTATCATTTTATAGTAGTTTTTAATCAAACCTATCAATTAAAAAGAATAGCATTTGAAAAAAAAATGTGTAAGAATATAAAATACATTAAAGAGTGAAATAGTTTTTTTTTCTTTCTTTTTCAGGCTGATGAAATGTTGGCTATTTTATTTCTCGTCATGGAGTGTTTCATCTACATGTTTCATAAAGCCGTTCGTCGTCTCGAAGCGGCAAGTGCCGGTCGGCCATTCAACCTCTCAACAGATCCTCCTCAAACGAACGCAACATTGATATTGATAAATTTCTTTTTAGCCAGAGGTTGCTGCCACCCCGGCTGGCGCTGCAGCAGCAGCAGCAGCCGCCGCCGCCGAGTCATTGGGGGTTGGGGGTGTAGGGAGGGGGCAGGACGCGAGAGGGAGGCCTTGACCCGGATCCAGCGAGCGGCAATCAATAACAAGCGGAGCACCAGCAGCAAGCAGCCTCCGTTGCCAGCGCTGCGCCTGAGGTGGCTCGGGTATAGGCTGCCCTGCTCCACACGGCTGCACAGCGGGAGGCGCACGCTGGGTGACAGCAGGCGAAGATAAGACATTAGCTAGCTCTCTTGTCACGAGGAACACGTAGAGTATAAGGGAAGGGGAGGGGGGACGGATGACGAGGGAATACGAGATGGAGAGATGACACGAGCGGAAAAATATTTTATACGACCTTTTAAATAGATAAACTTTAAAATATCCTTGGAGAATTTTTGTTGAAGAGTTTTTAAATTACTACTCATCGAGGTAAATAAAATTACGTGTTCTGAGATGTCTGTGATTATATTTTTTTAATTTGTGTAAAAATTGTTTGCAATTTTCGTGTCTTCCAAATTTTAGTAAGATTTTTTGGGTATATTTTCATATATATTTTAATTGTAGCACTGATGATATTGTTTTCATAGAAACGTTGGTAACTGCGACAAACTTTTAATTTTTAACGGTAACCTAATCTCAAGAAATTTCAGTGAAACAAAACATTTTATTTTACCTCACAAAGATTTGATCGCCATTTCTGTCGACTTCTCAAACAAGTAAAAAAATATTTTGTACAGTTGAATAAAGTTGTATAAATTTTACAATATTACTATGATAGTATATAAGATATTAACATACTTATTTCAATTTATTTTACAATACATGGACTTCGAATTTGCCATCTGTTAATTCCGAAATTCTTTTAAGGAAAGAAAATGTCGTTCCGTGACTACTACGTCAGTCTGTAGAAGAAAAATTTTAATAAAAAAAATCAATGATTCGTCTCATCACTGACTCATCCAACTCCATTATGTCGATGAACACATTTCATGTCATGAATTCACAGCATGCTAATCAGTCTAACACTTTGACTTATCTTGACGAATGTAAAGTCAAAGAAATGAACATTAATTAAAAACCTTTGCGCAGTATGATAAAGGATGTCTAAAGATGAGACAGTTAATGAATTCAATTTAATTTCAAACAAAATGAAACAAATAAGATAGAAAAAAACTCCGGCAAAGTAAAAATAGAAATTTCAGAGAGATCTATAAGTTTCGTTCGATAAGGTCACGTGAACTGAAGTCACATGAGTAAAAGTGATAGTGACGCGTCTAATAAAAGGGGTTTTTCAGTTGGAATTCAAAGGATCGTCATATCGGAACATATTTGACAACAACCGACTGATTATTGAGCATGTAATACAAGTAATTCATTGACAGAATTTGAGGGACCCACAGCTGTCCAATCGTCTTTCCATAATTTCAAAATTTCTCGGAATAACTCCCTCTCTTTCTTATGTTTCTTCCTTGTACCTACACGTTGAGAAGATACGTTATAACGTTCAGTCGTGTGAAAATGGCGACAAGCCGGGAATCGAACCCGGGACTCCTGCATTGATCGCAGGGGTGTTAACCGCTACACCATCCGTTCGCCTTCCACAACTGTACATTTGCATCCACACCACTCCGGTGTTGCGGGTCTTCAGGGTTTTAGGTCTGGATGGAAATGGTGGAAAATCAAAGTAGGGGTCCCGGGTTCGATTCCCGAGTCGTCGCCATTTTTACTTGATCGAAAGTTATAGAGAAAAGAAATGTTCGTCGTGGATCCAGACTTAACCCGAAGTGTTAAAAAAAGAAAAGCAATTCATTACAGCGCGCGATTCCATCTTCTTGTAGTGAATGCGAGTGAGGTAAACTGAATCCATTAGCTGCTGTCTCAGAGGCAATCACCCTGTGTTCCAGCCTCAGGCTCCCTCAGGCGTAAAAGGGTCGATGCGAAGGGAATAGAAGGAGACACTCCCTCAGCCCTTCTACCTCTCTACTGCAATTAAAGCCCCTCTCATCAACAATGGTGGTAACTAAGTGCTTGTGGAGGGGTTGGCCCTTTTGCCCTTTTGTTTAGGGACCGTCCGCTACAGTGAGCACAGGGCGCAGGGCGGCTGCGACGATGTGGAAGAGGATACGAAAACTAGAGCTCTTCTCACTCGGTCAATTCCTGGGTCTTAGGAGACCAAGCGAGGGCTCATTACTGCTCATGGAAATAATCAGCAATTGAATTTTCAATTAAATAATAATAATGACAAGTCCACATCGACTGGGTGCGAGTTGTATGGACTGATCTGTTTATTTTGATACGCCGACGGTTTCGGGCGAGACGAAATATACCGTAGGGAACCGCTACAGTATTATCCGCACGCGAAGAGTAGATTTCGCAGAAGACGACTCCTCTTCCTTCTTTTCTCGTATTGCGAATAATGTGAAACAAAAATACGAAAATTTCATTCTGGACTTTCCATTTCCACTTTGTACTTCTTTCATTTCAGGGATTGGCTTGTAAACTGTCCTACAACAAAAGGCGCACGAAGGGGGGTAAAACCCCCCCTATGTGTCCAGCATCTGGCTCCGGGCGGGCGGTTAGACCCGTACTCACGTCACAGCTGAGTTACGCCTGGGAGCCAGTCTGGATCGCCGCCCATCCAGCCAACAACTAAACGCTCCACCAGCTGAAACAAGCTCACTTCTTTAAAATATAAATTAGTTTCCCATCACCGTCAGTTCTTAAATGGTCCTTTAGTAGCGGCATATATTACTGTGTTCAAGTATTGGGGGAAAAATGTAAATAAACACTAACATTTTATTTTTGACCTTTCTTAAATAGCATCGACGAACATTTCTTAAAAGTTGGAGAGTAGACTGATTGACCGGACGTGGAGGAAATTATGTTGTACTCAAATTTCAGGATTAGTTCAGAGTGAGAGATGTCCCTCATTCTTTCATATACTGAAATCCTATTCCAATTAACAGTAAGACGACAAAACTATGTTCATCATTTTGGTTCCGGAAAATCAACCCCTAACCAAATTTAAAAAACATATATAATTATTATTTCAACTATATTTACGTATATTACGACAATTTTTATGTTTTTTGGTTTTGGAATAGGACTTTCTCAATAAAGTCCTTTTTATAGTTGATTGTCTCTATTTCATATTGTACAGTTTATTTATTTATCTGTTCTATTAAACTTTTGTACCTTCGTATTGTTCCCTCATGATGATCACAAACTGCCTTTGCTCAAAAGGAATAATTTAATGATTATAATAATAAATTATTGCTATTAACGCTACATTTTTTAAGTTTTAGAGGATTTTTCTGCGATCGCAGATAGATGCTTACCGCTCTACGCAGAAAGGTACACAAATTTTGTCAAGTGTTATTCCGGAACTTCCGACTAACAAAAAGTGTACTAACTCGATATTACATTAAAACTCTTAACAGTATTTTCTGAGTGAAATTCCAGATCAAACAAAAAGGCGACGGACGAAACAGCGGAGAGGTACACGTGGCTTCTCTCACTGTCATTTTACTTTAAAACCAAAAGCAGAAATTGCCGCGCGTCACCCCTCAGTTTTGAATTGGACTTCTTCTACGCGTTTCACTCATTTTTACGTAGTTTTCTACCTGTCTCCTCTCCTCACTGAAGTGGTATTAAACGTGTGAATTTCGGTCACCTAAGATTTCGGTCGGAATGTTCTTGTTCTGAGCCGTTTCACGTAATTTCACCGAGATTCATAAAATGCAATAAACGTTCTAAGCATTTTAGCCTTTGGACGATGATTTGTTATTTAACCTCAAAGTATTTAAATGATGTATTATTTTTTAATTCTGCCATATTCGCTATATGCCACCGAGGATTATTCTCTTGCAGATTAATAAATTACATTATTATTATAACAATATTATTAGTACTATTATAACTATTACATAGGGCCTCATTCTTCCATTCCCCAGCTGTCTTACCATTGGTGGAAACGAAACCAATCTCAAGTAGAATTGGATATCCCTAGCCAATCATAGTCAACCTACAGTTGTGGAAGTAGTTTCTCACTCAGAGGACGCGAATCAAAATGTCATCGGAGGCAGACGGACACCGAAAAGCGAATCACTACGTGGAACAAGCAAATCGCACAAGTCCCCCGTCTAATCAACCGCGGGTTCACCAACCATCACGAAGTTCCTCCTTCATACGCAACTCCTGTCTCTCTCTCTCCATGTAGATAAGCTTCAATCAATGTAAAAGTCTGTATAACGAACCACAACTCACATATGAGCGTAATGTGTCTAATTAACAGAAAGATCTCTTCGAGGATTGGTCACAATTAAAAGAAAAAAGAAGGGATTCTTCCTTTTACAACGCCAACGTTTCGGCTATTTATTTTGCCTTCATCAGGGCCACAATTTCCATTATTGATAGTACACTTTGAAACATTTCTAACATAATACATCGATGATAACTCCCTATTTAACTCTGTAAACTGTTACTAACACACACCCAAACAATCTTATTATACAAAACCACATACCTGTATGCTATGGAACACCATCATCACTATAACCTCCACCCATAACCTCTGAACAAACTACACATCTACATCCATCCTGGTGTAGGTCAAACGCACAAATGGCAATTCCTAAGTCAGACATGACGAAACAACCCTACCACTGCTGCCAACCCATTTGTCAACAATGTTTTTATATATATTGCTTAGATTGTCGGTGTCCGTTTGTATATTACAACTTCTACCACTTAAATTATTATTAATTAACATGTTATATACAATTTTCAACTTTTTTTGATGGAATTTCTAGTCACTTAATGTAAGTACTCTAAATTTTAATCCAAGAGCAGTATTGATCTTCTGTACAAATGGATGGTGAGAGTTATAATTAAGATAAATATCAGGATTTCGAGGTTTCCTGGACGAGCCGATATTTAATTTTCCATCATGGTTTCTGATCAAATGTGTATCGAGGAAGGAAATACATCCATACAATAATGTTTCTATTGAATGCGAAAAGAAACGGTGAATGTCTATTTAAAACATCCATTCAACGTGAAGAGAGAAGATGGTCAAGTAAACCTGTGACTCTGTAAACAAATTTCTTTTCATGATGACTACAATTAGTAGTCGAAAAGTTGGTAAAATGACATAATTATGCACTAATTTGTGTGGCCTAACTGCAACAGAAAACCAATCCCCAAATGTATTTTGTTTCGATTCACGAATCAAATTATTCCTCATTCTCATTGAATTTACATTCTTATTAGGTGACGATGAGGTGTTGAAAGAAATTTTTATAATCATAGAGAGCAAAACATTGTGTCCCTTTCTAAATTATTTATTTCATCAGAAAGCATTCCTCTGCCGCAAAGATCCCTCTGTTCAGCACCGAAGATGGCCGCTGCGCGGTCGAAAAGCTTTCTGATGAAATAAATAATTTAGAAAGAGACACAATGTTTTGCTCTCTATGATTATACTTTCGTTTCTATGCATTTTTTATTCGTATTAAAATTCACGTAGAAACCAAAAACAGATCCAAATAAATAATTTTAGATCTTTTAATGGACGAATGCTTTTTTTAGAACACAATGTTTGTTGTAATCGTCGTAAGGTTATAAACAAATTATAACAAGAAAAATTGAACATGGTATAAAAAGTAAATTGAAATAAAAAAAATTAAAAATTCATGCACCAAAGCGTCGAAAGTCTACAAATACTTATTGTAACCTGCGGTTTTGGAATCATTTATACCATTTTGCGAATTTTCTAAAAAACTTGACCTAAAATATAGAATTGTTTCCCACTTTTCTAGATTTCAAATCAAATGTGAAAGTAATAATAAAAGAATTCAGTGAGGGTTTTTTTTATTAAAGCGATTTCTTAGTTTCAATCTCGCGCCAATATGAGAAGAACGCCTGAAATTTACGTTGAGCAAATTTAAGTTTTTTACCTCTATTCTTAAGTTTTTTTGTTGATGTTTTATTTTGATTAAAAACTTGACATATCTTCTTTCGTAACTCGTTATTTGGATAATATTATTTTTGGGGAAAAAAATCTTCCTTGTCTTCATCGTGTCTTAAAACCAAACATCAATTTCCGCTTTAAACAGCGCGTGATTCATTTTGAATGTTGTTTCTCCTTTGCGCAGATGTCACCGAGGATATTTGTTGATATTTGTTGATGTCGCAAACAAATGTGCTCTCACCTCATCATTTCTTCTACCGCTTCTTGTCCTCACATTCCTTCTCATGTAAGATTTTTTTTTATCGCGGAACACAAAAAAACAATAAATGGTTGAAACTATCCTTATTCTCAGGAGTGGGATGAAACGTTAAATCCACCATTGCCTCAAAGCGCTTGATCGGAATTGATGGAGTGGTCACTCGCTTGCTTCCGGAAAGTGAATCAGTTTTGTTATGCCAACATTTTGAAACATTTTTTATATCTTTTTCAAAAGACAGACTTCGTACTGCTCGCTGGTCGGAAGGATGTGTGTAGATGTGAAGAAATGCAATGATATGGTTGGGTGTTTTGGATGATGATGTTAGGATTGGAATAAGAGGAATCATGTTTTAGAATTGTTAGCCAGGAAGAAGATAAAAATAAAATAAATGGAAATGTTGGCATAACAAGACAACTAGTTTTACTTGCCGTAATCGCAAGATATTCTTATTTCTGTAACACGGAGGCTGAAAATATTTTCAAGCTAAATACTAAATTAGTCCATAGCTGTTTGTAATTGCGTTTTAGACAACAAAATTATTTACACAAAACCAAACATCTATGTTTTTATATATTAAATTGTTATCTGGTAGACGTGACGTGGGCGCTGTTACCCAATGAGAAGCTGCCCCGGCACTCCGGCTATTGCATGTCGCCATCTGGTATTGACGGGAGAAATAGCGCGCTGTTGAGGCAGCATCAATCTCACTACAGACACAAGGTTTCATTACCGATAGCTAATTAGATACCATGGAAACGAAACAAAAAGACTACATTCTAGATACTAATTTGTTTATTTTATTTTGCATTATTAACGAAGAAGATTTACTATCAAAATCATAAAACCATTGATTCTGATTACTATTGTGCAGCTACATGTGCACTAACAATTGAGTCCCACGATAATCACGTGACTCCAAACAACCATTTTTCCTCCGAAATTTTTTTCATCCTGTGGCTCAGGTGTTAGCGTTCTTGTTCATCACCACGTCAATCCGGGTTCAATTCACGGCTCCTACTACTCCTACCTTACTAACTACTTGTACTAACATCTCCATGTGGACCAAGTACACATGGAGCCTCCATGGACAAACCCAGCTAATCGACACACCTTACTAACAATAACCCCAACAACCCACCTACTAATTCTTATCATCTAGTAAGTACGTGTTTGGCGAACACGGGGCCCCGAGCTGAGTCTGGCATTACTTCCACTTACTTGTGCCTTACTTACTCCTTCCTTTCTCTTTTCAGATCTTCCTTGGTCACCACTTGTTCTTTTCGATCCCAATGCCATTAAGGCTAGGGTATCTTTCATTTTCCTCATTCCTCTCATTTTTTGTCCCCCCCTCATGTTATGTGCCCCCCTCATTTAAGCCCCCCCCTCCATTTGATGTATGTTGTGAGATATGTTTTGGTGTGTTGTAGATCAGGAGAGTTTTTAGTTTGTAGGGTTGAATCATTCGGCGAGTCCCACACGCGGGGAGAGTCATGTTGGTTCTCCCTAGTGCGTAACTGCATTTTCCCTACCTGTACAAGATTTTAGGGTTCCAATGCCCGTAAAGCCCCACAAAAAAAAATTTATCGCCCCATGTAGATAAGCATCAATAGCACACTACACATTTCGTTTGTCCTATGTTATTTATTTCATCTCTAGGTTTTTCTCGATTCTTCTGAATCGATCTGCAAGAACACAGAAGATCCTATACGTCATATACGTCACGTAGGTTTCAGAGAGCGATACTCATTTTATTATGTATATCTGCACACAAGGAGAATGAATATGAATCAATAAGAACTATTGTAACAGGTAATACTTTACGGGTAATCAACGAGAATTGCACTATGGTTATTTCTTGTGAAACATTTCGTAACGAAGAATAGTAATATTAAACGTCATTACCTAGTATTCCATGAAAAATCGTAGAACTAATTATATATATACAAAAACATAAAATACATTATGAAATTGAATCTCTTCAAATCCGCGGTTAAAAGCTACCTCCTGCACCAGTGCTTCTACTATGTAAAAGATCTTATTGATTTTAATAAAAGTTAAATCCGCCTTGTACTTTATCATGCCATTCCTGTAGTACTTGAAAAATAACTTATAACAATTTCAAAAAGTATTTTCTTGCATGATTGTGTTGTGTCTTATGATTCATATTAATTTAGTTTTATGTGTACTCAACTGTGGCACGGTTGTATACATTAATTCTGTAGCCCCATCCAGGCCCGGGTTTTGCTCCGGTTTTCCTTCGGGTAGAGGCGGATTTCTTATACAGGTTCTCTAGGTTTTGTCTAGGGGCGTGTTTATTGTAACAATAAATCGTGAATTTAGCGTTATTTCAATTCTTAAACACTGTACTCAGAATAATCTATAGTTCGATAATAACTTGTACATGTAAATTTACAAACATATTTGCGTTAAATTACAAACATATTGACATAATATATGTATTATAACTCGCANTTAGGGTCCTTGATCGGAATTGATGGGATGGTCCCTTGCTTGCTTCCGGAGAGTAAATTAGTTTATTGTCCTCCACGTGGTCATACGCAGTTTGTAACTGCTTTTTTTACATAAAATTAATTATTATTGTTATGATACAAAGAAGGAATGGAATCAACCGTACTACACTAGTTTGTACAATCACAAACCTGCTCTACAACTAACAACATATACGAGATTCAAAGTAGACAAAATACCCTTGAGCTAGGTACCAATAGCACCAACCAATCACACAAATATGTTGTTATTTTTTATGTGTAGGTTGGTAGTTGGAGAACCAAAACGTCAGCAAAATGAAAAAATAAAGAATTTTGTATTTGTAATTATACATTTTCATTCATATTCTTCTGTTTTATGAGTCTTGTTTTCCTATTATGATTTTGTAAATAATAATAATAATAACCGAAATATATTGCTCTGTCTTCAGAAATTTTCTTTGGCGGCACCAAATACTTCTTTTATAGCGTAGAAGCGTGTGGAACGCGTGGTTGCAGAGGCGAGGAAAGAAATTTGCGAACTCTTTTCCCGTTATACGATAACGCAAAGCCATAATCACAATTTAGATCCCTCTCTTGGCAAACGCACTAGCGTGTTGTTTTTTCGTGACACCACTGCTCAATGGATGTGAATAACATAAAGAAAACATGTTTTAATAACACACGCGCACAGAAACTAGTGGTGCAAAACCAATGCACATACTTTCTCATATACGTTTCTCCGTCCGCAGCGTAGAGAGAGACAGAAAATTCTATAGTGAAAGGGCCATTTCTGGCAAAGGGGTCCTCTACATTTTGATCGTATTCCAGAGCTCTCTCTATTCCAGGACTCAAAGTCGCTACATGAACTTATTACTCTCTTTAATTTAAAATTTGAAAGTAAAACAAAAGTTCAATACATTATTTCAAAACATATAGCGACATATCTGTCTTATAAATATCGTAAAAGTGTTATGTAAATGTAATTTCGTTGTAGACAGAAATTGATGTATTTTCGTATCTGCAGTGCGTTTTCTGTCCTCCTATGTATTTTATCATATCTTTCATTTCAGTTTACGAAAAGTGTATGTACACTGCTAAATATTATTCGAGCTCCTTGAATCAGTAAACTAATGTGAACGTGTAGCACACAAATAATTTTACTGCTCCGTCTATACCAAACTTTCAAGCGAAATGACGCTAATACAGATGTAATGCATACTAATTGTACTTTACGTACAGAAAATTTAAACAAAATCGTTGGAGTTGTTTTAGAGAAATATTCGAGAGAGTACTTCGACCTTCATGTGATGTACCCTTTATTTTAAAGTAAAATTAAATTCTACCGTAAATACGAAATATGAATGAAATGTATTCATCCATTTACTCAGAATCGCTGCGCAGACACAGACGGACGTTATGCCAAAAACTACTTTTTTCTGAATCAGGGATAACCAATACGGATATATCCGTCGAAATGTGTTATCGAATTTTTTCACGATTAAAAAACTTTCTTTATACTACTTATATGAGGAAGTAATTAAGAAAATTGGCCTGTTCCAAAAAACTAGACCTATGTATCCTTATGTATTTTGACGTGCTGAATAAAAATGCGGGGCGAATATTGCTCCACCATTTTATTAAACCGTGAAAAACAGTAATGAGACACGGAAAATACGGATTGAAAACTGAGGGGTAAAATGCATCAATACTAAATTTGGTCTCAAAATACTAAAAAAAGATACATAGGTCTAGTCTTTGGAACATACCATTTTGTGTACGCGGCTGTGTATTGACTGGACAACCAAAAGTTCCTACGTAAGAAATAATAAAAGATTATTTAAAATGGGAAAGGATAAAGAAGTGTGTCATTTCTGTATCTCGCATAGTAAATTGGAAAAATATTAAAGTTGACCCCCACCCCCTAGGGGGAGCAGGCTAAATTTGAAAACGTTTAACCCAGACACCGTTTCTTTCCGATGGTTATTTCACTGGATATTTCCGTGGGTGGATTAAAATAGATCGTTCCGGAGCACGTATTCAACCCGGAGCCCCATTGATGAACACATCCCTCGTCTTTCCTCGCAACTTTGAATCGTGGAGAGCTCAGCAGAGACGAGCGCTAAGGAGGTCAATTTATATACAGCGAAGTGTCACTGAATCTGATTGATGAGGCAGCACCTCATACCTCTTCGCAGCTGTTTGTATGAAGCGAGTCGCTACAAAGGAGACATAATTTATGGGAGCGATGCAGAAGAACAGGTGTACGCACAATCCAAAGCTTACTTTCTTCTCTCGTTGCAAATCTTGTCTCGAATGATGTACATTTCACACAAACGACAGCAGAAAGAGCAGCATTTAGAAGGAAGTCAAAAAAAAAACTTATATCGCGGTTTCAAAAACAGATTTCGAAAAAAAAAATGTTGGAAAATGCGTTCACTTTCAATGTGACATATTTTTTATTATTATTTACTTACTTAATGCCTTTTGGCTCTTAGTGAGGTTAAGGCCACGAAGTCTTCAGGTACTTCCACGTAACCGTTGGCCTAAGGTAATGGAATTGGGAAGGAGAGATGTTGGGTTGCCGGGGAGCTTATGTTTGGAGTAGATGAGGGAAACCCCAGCTGAAAACCTCACCTAGTTCGGCCGAGCGGGGTTAGAACCCACACTCTACCGCTCAGCCAATGGGATCGTGGAAGCGAAGACTCTACCACTAGACCACCACACAGTGCAGACATATTTAACCGCACAATATTCCAGGGTGAAATCGGTAAACCACAAACACCACCCTCCGTTAGTAGACCAAACTCCCCACAATAACTGAAATATAAACAGTCAGGCCGCAAATTCATTCTCGAAGCCAACCGCAGCCAGACCTTGTTTACACCCTAATCTACTCATCTACTCGTAGCTAACCGTCTGGTTATCGTTAACCCGCCCATACTCGTCTGAAACACAAACCTACAGCTACAACTCTCCAAACCACCCCACACCCCATTGTGTCATCCGTCGTTTCCATCAACTCCTAACACCCCAGCTCCACTAAGTCCATCCACTAAGCCTGCGTTTTACTCCGGTTTTCCTTCGTGGGTGGGGGAGTCATTAATTCTTTTGTGTTATTAATATCGAATTTTTACTGCAGTTAATTTCTACAATTTATTTTGGAATAATAAATGGATAACAGTTGACGTATTTATTAAATAATTTCTTTCGTAACAATTAAATCCTTAGCCACTGCCCATTTTCTTCAGCGGTCGCCCTTCACATTTTTCCTGAAGGTTGACGATCTCTCGAGTAATTCTATTGCGATATAATTTATGTATGTTTTTATAAACGTAAGCATTGCTATTAAAGATATGTTCATGAATGTATCTACTTACGTACATATTGTTATTTAAGTACGTCTGATTATTATGTATTTATTGGCAGTGGTTAGGCGGAGGAGGAGGCCTGCTGATGGCTTTAACCTAACCACATAATAAACCAGTTTAATATTATTAACATTGACATATTTGCGTGGCACCAAATATTTTGTTGAAAACTAATACGTATCAATGAAAACTTGTTGCCTCATAAAGCATTAAATGAATAAGATACATTAATAGATTTTTTTCCTTTTTACCTTCAAAGAATACGAGGGAGGTAATCCCAAAGGAAGCTTCTCAGTTCCTTCAATCGGTGCCCCACTTGTGAAATTAGGGGTCAAAATTCAGTACATTCGTGTGGAGTGATGTTAGTTTCTAAGCAGTTACACGAGGTATGTTATGACTAGGGTTGTTTAATCGTATTATTTTAATTAATCTGTGCTGATTGGATGCCACATTTTTGTTTTGATGACCTAAATTAAGGTCGAAACGTCTGTATAAAATATAAATATATATGTTGTTATTTTCTGGCCAAATGCAAGAAAACCATTCGTTTATTAAACTAAAGGTAACTGATTTTCTAAAATTACGATCCTTTACATATCCCTTGGAGATCAACATATTTCATTAAGCATTTCTTTGAACTCGAAACATTCTAACACGCGGCTGTAGCATGCGAGTGTTCTTCACTGGCGTAACGAAAGTGACACATCCCTATGCGACAGAACGTAAATATATATCGGCACATTTATCTGTATATATTTTTTTGTATCTATCACCAAACTACACAAAATTAGAAAGAAATTATGGTGGCCGTTAAAATTCTCTTCCCTGCTATATGCTAGCGACGATAAAATGTATGCTATCCATTCCTCACGTCTAATATTTGCTGATAAAAATTATCAAATTTCACAAACGTCGCAGGTACACTTCCTTGTGGAACGTTTTACGGCCAAGCATTGGCATTCCAATGGCATTGGGGAAAGAAAATTAATTAACGGATTTTCTACTAAATGCCCCGTTGACCTTCTGGTATCTTGGAATCATGCGAATTATTTAAAACCCATCCTGGCCCGGGTTTTTCTCCGTTTTTCCTTCGGGTAGAGGCGGATTTATTATACAGGTTCTCCAGGCTTTGTATACGGGCGTGTTTATTGTAACAATAAATCGTGAATTTAGTGGGGGTTTTTTTCAACTCTTATGATTTTTAAACACTATACTCAGAATAATCTATAGTTCGATAATAACTTGTACATGTAAATTTACAAACATATTTGCGTTAAATTACAAACATATTGACATTATATATGTATTATAACTCGCAGCTAA